>JAFBJR010000451.1:389609-568663 GCA_016785285.1 Brachirus orientalis
TTCAAGCTGTTCTCCTTCATGACTGGTGCAGATTTCCTCCTGCTCCTCTTTAATCTGTAGAGACTCTGGTTCCTCTTGGTCCAGACTGGAGTTCCTCTCCTGGTTCCAGAGCTGCTGCTCAGTGAGAACCTCCTCCTCTTTACAGACAAGCTGCCGTGGAAGCTCTACAGACACAAAGAGACACAAATGAATAGGTTACAACTTTGCTGACAACAATTAAAAAGATAAAATAAACCAATTACAGCAAACAAAAATATTTGTCTGAAATAAATAATTAAAAGAATGAATCAGACTCCCAGAATGTTAATTGTTGAAGCAGAAACACAAAACTACAACTTCAATGTGTCTTTCCATCCAGACCATGTTAGTCTGTATCTGTATGAAGAACAAAACACTTTATATTTGGACTAAGAGAAAAAGAGCACAGGCTGTTTCAGATTTTTCAAGTCTTGATTTCAGTTGGAAATTCAAAATATAATAGTTTACCAACTTCATTTTATTGCTACAAATTAGTGCCTATTAGTTAGGTTTATACTAAAAACCTGTGCTTATTTTTTATGTTATCAAGTTTTCACATACTGCAAGACTGAAGAACGGACAACAGAATGTGGTACAGCTAACCACTGTACAGGGTGGGACCCTTTTTCACTGCTGCACCACACTCATGTGCCTCTCTCTCGCTTCACCGCTCACTCATGCTTAAAAAATGCTGTTGTATACTGTAAAACTATTGAACTTTTGAAAAATACTGTGATATAAACAAAGTCAAAGAGAAGCCACATCGTGGCTGTACAGACCTGTCCTGTGTAACTTTATTACAGGGCTCCACTTCATATGGAACAGTCTGCGCTGAAGATCCACATCTTCTTTGTGTTCAGTGATGTTTTGGTCCACATGGTTACTTCCTGTCTGATCTTGACTCTCAGCTACAGCAGAGCTGTGATAGAGGAGCTGCTGGTCACTGTCTGGTTCTGGTTTCATGTGATCACTTTCCTCATTTTTAATAGTCAACATTATAATATTAGCCTCCTGCTTCAATTCAAGCTGTTCTCCTTCATGACTGGTGCAGATTTCCTCCTGCTCCTCTTTAATCTGTAGAGACTCTGGTTCCTCTTGGTCCAGACTGGAGTTCCTCTCCTGGTTCCAGAGCTGCTGCTCAGTGAGAACCTCCTCCTCTTTACAGACAAGCTGCCGTGGAAGCTCTACAGACACAAAGAGACACAAAGGAAAGGGTTAACCCTGACAAAAAAGCTTCCGATTAGACAGTAAGAAAAAAAGCAAACATTATTTAACATTATCATGTTAGTAATGCTCACCAATAATGACCTAACTTTACAACCCCAAGTCGACTAAAGTTGGGTAAAAATGGGTAAATAGAGACGAAATCTGTTTATGTACAAAGAGAAACCATATCACTGGAGTTGTTGATCAATCAATCCATTCATCTATCTTCTGACACTTATCCACAGTCGGGTCGCAGGGGCAGCAGCTTAAGCAGAAAAGCCCAGACTTCCCCAGACACTTCGACCAGCTCTTCTGGAGGAATCCTGAGGCGTTCCCAGTCCAGCCAAGAGACGTAATATCCCCATCAAGTCCTGGGTCTCCCCTGGGGCCTCCTCCCAGTGGGACGTGCCTGGAAAACCTCACCATGGAGGCGTCCAGGAGGAAATCCTAACCAGATCCCCGAGCCACCTCATCTGGTTCCTCTGGATGCGGAGGAGCGGCGGCTCTACTCTGAGCTCATCCCGGATGACCGAGCTTCTCACCCTATCTCTAATGGAGAATCCAGACACCCTGTGGAGGAAACTCATTTCGGCCGTGTTGTGTTGCTGGTAAAGTTTTGCAAGAACCCCACCATGTTCTAGCATGATATTTCACACTTATGGCGGAAGCGTGAAAGTAGGAATGTAGATAAATGGAGAATTTTGCCTTTTGGCTCAGCACAGATCAATTCAGGATACGCTAATGAGCAGTCATTCAAAAGAGTCGTGGGTGAAACTTTAGCATGCAGATTTGTGTATCATACCATTGTGAACACTTTCATAAATCATCTTCAAAGTATCAAAGGTGTCTTTCACGTCTTCTGAAGCCGTTTCCCGTGGACAGAAAACCGGCTCTGGCCAGGAGGAGGACTGGATGCCGCTCTAAGAATCCATGTGTGGAGCTGGAACAAAATGGACAAAAAATAAAATCACAAGACGTACATATGAATTCAGAGCACTGAGGAAAAACTCTGCTCTGCATCGTCGCTTATCTTCATCGTCATCTTCCTCTTCTTGTGAGTTAATTTTGTTGTAAATGTATATTCTGCTAATACTGATTGATTTATTATAGTCTATTGTTGTCTATTTAAGTCTATTGTTTATCTTCTATTGTATTCTTTTTCTCACTGTATGCTACTGGAAATTCAATTTCCTGGAGGGAGTCATCCCAAGGGGATCAATAAAATGCAGTCTAAGTCTAAGTCTAAGACCACACAGTTGAACCAACCTGCGATTTCATGCGTGTGAAATGGTGGAATGCTATAAGTACAAGATTTTCCCAGACAGTCAATGTCTAACAATCCTGAAAACTGACATTTATTATGATTTATTTAAAAATAAAGCAAACTGCGGAGGGCAGGGGGGGAAAATATTTTAATGTCTTCAATATTAAATCAAAATATGAGTAATTTAGAATTTTTAAATGTATGATTGTTAATTTTTCAAAATAAATACAATTTATTTAGAGGGGCCAGTTGTGGCTGAATCGATGTGTATGTTTTATTTTTGGTCACACTTTAGTTTAGAAAACATCAATTTTGAAGCATTTAAGTTATATTTAGTGCAGAACTGCCCCACATCATCCATTAAATGAGCCAGAGACCATATATATTATATTATATATATTTAGTGCATTTAAAGGCCTTCACATCCGTGACATTTCTCAGCCAGTCAGAGATACAAAAACACAGGGCCAGCCAGTAAAATGAACAACTATTGGTCTAAAGACTCAACAATACAAAAAATGGGTTTACAAGAACGTGAAATAAGCCTAATTTCTGGGAAACTGTTCACTTTTCTTCAACCTAAAATTAAAAATATCCTTAGAAAGCAGGTTATACACAAGAAAAATAATCTCATTTTAAGTAATAAATAAAAATTTGTCTTGAGCAGATATTAGAGCTTATGTTAAACCTTAACGACCAGTAATGAGATAAAACTTTGGTTTATTGGTGAATTATTACATTTGTAAACTGATGAGTGTGCAAAATGCAAGTGATTCCAAAGTATGTTTGCTAGAAATAAAAATCGCTATAAATTTGATACATTTGCTGTTTTGACTAATTTTTAGTCTATTTTTTCTTAGTTTTACGGCACATTACAATCTAAAATGGCTTTAGTTTGGTTAGCTTTAATTATTCAGCCGAGCAAAATTCGCTAAGCCCATCCTGAATATTTAGCTTATTCCTAGTGGTGCTGTGTTGTTGCAGTGGCCGCAAGGCATCCTGGGTAAGCGACTGCTCACGTCCAGCGATTGTTTTAGAACGTCAATCTACATTATTTCCTCACAAATACAAAGAAAGTTTCAGTTTTAACATAAAGGATTTGTCAGACATTGTAGACGAAAATACACAGGCCTTCTAGAATGGATTATAACATATAAAGACCGCACCAGACCCTGTGCTAGCCGAGGGGCTATAGCGGTATAGTATAGCGGTTTATATCAGAACAATATAGATTATTCGGTCACAAATAGGTCTATGTTTTGGATTCATCGCTATTAATACACCGGACAACGTTTCCGAAAAATTATACCGATTCCAAAATGGCTCATAAACCTTCTAAAAAGCACTTACTTTTAGCTGATCGGGAAACACCGCGCAGCGCCATGAACGAATTGTTGAAGTGAACGAACTGAACTGAGTCACGAAATGATTCGTTCATCTCACAGTTCAGCTGAGCTCTGTTGTGACTCGAGTCAGACAGCAGCCAGTAGCAGCGGGCGGGCGAAAGTGATTCGTTCACTCGCTACAGAGTCAGACTCATATTGACCGAATCAATCACTCCGTGAGGTAGTGATGGCAACAACCGTTCTTTTAGGTGTACCGGATCCTTCCAATTCGTTCAAAAGATTTGTTCACCAAATCGTTAACTCCTTCCGGCATGTCCGGAGCACAGACTACGTCTGACTCACTCACTGAACGAGATTGTGATTCAGCTCTCTATCGCCAGCTGTCGGCAGTGCTATCGCTATATACACCAGACTCCACTGTTAAATGTTAAGATTTTAGGAATTTCCTTCATAAACACCGGAGATTAACACATATTTTCGGGAGTTTTGATTTTTTTTTAAAGTGATCTACAGTTCGGCATGAATCGGCATTGTTTCTGGATTTGCTGAGGCTGATTCTGACCGTTTAAGATGCTGACTCACTCAGGGCGGACATCACATTACGGTTTACCAGTACGTACAAGCAGAATACCCATAATGCACTCTGTTGAAAATACTTGTGCCATATCTTCTATCGTCGGTAGGGGCGCTAAGTTACTGTGAGGTGCACTGACTCTCCAGAGGTTTGTTTCTCTACTTTAGTCAAATTTTTACTGCAGAAAAATATTGCATCCACGTAATTTTCTTTATGTTTATCCTCAAATTAAATTAAAATCAAGATAAAGACCTTATTTACTTGATAATGGTCGGAGGACACGTTGTTGATGTGATGAATGATGAACACAGCAAAGCCTTTAATAACATGATTCAAAATGTACTTACATTCACAAATACAACTGTAAACTTCTCTAAATTGATTACTGAAACATTCTTTGATGGAAGAAAATCATACAATGACAGTAAGATGAATCGACAACAACAGTAAATGCTTAAAAATTTGTCCAGTGTCAGAAAATGACCCAAAGTGGAAGTAGATGTGTGTGAATGTTGTTTAAAAATACTGTAAAAACTAGTGAACGTTTATTTATTTGTATGTTCCATGTTTTTGAGTAGATTAAAAAACATAATTGTAAACATCATTTTTATTCCAAAAATAAAGTTAGAGAGACAAAAAGAAAGAAACTGACACATTGAAACAGAACTGATGTTCTTTCTTTTATCACATGATTCCAAAAAAAGAGAGGCTTATTTTTCCAAAGTAACACGAGAACAGAGTGAATTACAACTCATTAATAGATGTTAGAAAATCTACTTCAGTTGTATGGAAGAGAATTAGGGTCACATGAGATTATTATTATTATTATTTTTTAATAAAACTGTATACTTTTTTTGAGATTAAAAGTCAGAACTTTGAGGAAAAAAGTCATTTCTGACATTAAAGTCAGAGACCAAAGTCAGGAAATTTTTTTCGGAGATTTAAGTCAGAATTCTGGTTCTTAATTTTTTTAATTTTTTTTTAATAATATGGGGCCTAATCCTTTTTGACATCAGTTGATCAAAGAAGGGTTTTTTTCTCAGCAGAGATAATTAGAGTGAGTTTTCCTTGGTGCAGAATCTACAGGTGCGTTCATTCAACAGGTAAAGAATAATAATGATAATCAATTATGGTGTTAACTTCATAGGTAATTGTAATACTGAATTAACATTTAGACAAGTCATTGTAGTGTCTTACAACAAAGGGAATGTGTTTCAGTGAGCTAAAAAAAAAAAAAAGGCAAAACGCTTCTATGTTTTCTCTCTTTGTTACTGTTCAGCAAAATATCGCTGCCATTTCAAAGAAGTCATGTAAATGAATATTCCACACCTGGATTATTGAGGTCAGGCTGCATGGTTTCACACACGTTTTTGTTTTTTAATGACCTTGTAAATGACAACACTGTAGGATGATCTGCATCAAGGGAGGGATTTTTGTGTGCATCAGCTTCAGGAGGGAGATGATCCGTCACACTCCTCCTGAAATACAAATGAAAAAATAATTAGAGATGATGGTCAAAGTCTGTGTGAGAGTAGATTAAAGCTGCTGTTAATGATACTAGGGCTGCAACGATTCCTCGAGTAACTCGATTACAAAAAAAGATCGAGGAACTTCCTCTGCCTCGAAGCCTCGTTTAATTAAATTTAAAGCTCATGTTTTGCACGGATTCTTTTTAGTGTGACACAGCGTGCTTACGTCACAGGCTATGCGTCCCCTACAAAGCGGAAGAAGACGGAAGCGGGCTTTGGGGAACGTGTGTGAACAGTTTAGTTGTACAGAACGGCAGACTGCGGGGCGGAAAACAGTGAATACAGCGAAAATGAGCAAACCCAGCAAAGCAAAAGTAATAGGAGGAAAAGGATAAAAGTATGTTTTATCCGATTACTCGATGAATCGATAGAATATTCGATAGAATACTCTACCAAAATATTCAATAGCTGCAGCCCTAATATGATACACTGTTAAACAGCTCTATATTATAGTCCGACAACTATTTCTTACAGAGTGTTCTTTCATAACACATTCCCACACATCACATTCAAACCCGGATTTAAACGCATTAACCGGATGGGCCATTAATCAGGCCAATATTTGCCCTTTTTTTTTTTTTTTTTTAAAATAATTGACATTGACTGATTAAAATTAATGACAGCCAATGATTACAAATGACACATTTTTGTTCTCAGGAACTTACTAAATGTTGCCAAGTCACAGAAACTTATTAACACATTTGCTTTCAGTTTTTAATGACATATTTCATATTTAGTTTATACATAATTTTTGATTGAAAATACTAGTACTAATGACCCTCTTTCACAACTTGACTCAGGTGAAACCAACATACTGAAACAGATGAAGAATCTGCACTATCCAACTTAATGACTCTCTCGACGGGTTTCAGCCTCAGCCTTTTTATCAGTCATAATCAACTGATCGCCTGTAAAATGTCAGAAAATGTTGAAAAATGTTGTTCTGTGTTCATCAAAGCCAGAAAAGATGACGTTTTCAAATGTCTTTGTTTTGTCCAGAATCCAAAATGATTCAGTTTTCATGATTTATTTGTGATATGAAATAAAGAAACCAGAAAGTATTAATATTTAAGAATCTGAAAAACTGGTTTTGTTATTAAACAACACTCAAACCCATCATTTGATTATCAAAATAGACTTGGATGAGAGGGTGAAACTTCTTAAACTCAACTCAAGCAAGTCCAGTCACCTACAGCCAACTGGATACTTTAGTTGTATTATTAGTTATTATTATACAGCTATATTTATCCAATGGTTTGTGCTCCGGCGCTTTTCCACAACACAACTGTGTAAGAATAAGAGTGATAATACCTGAAAATCACATTTGAACTTGATTTTTATTTTTCAAAAAAAACAAACCAAAACAAGTTAGCTAGCTTTTCCACATTCGCTGACCCTCGCTTGCACATCTTTGGAGCCATATGCTGTATATAAGACTCATGTCACCTGTTGTACATGAGCGGCAGAAGATTCCTTCATTTGGTGCCATTGTATGTTACTTTCTTCCCACTTTTCTTCAGTACGTCCAAGAGAAAGTCAGAATCTTTGTCGGACTCGATCCAAACCAGGTTCTTCGGCAGGTCGATCTCAAATTTCAAGCCTGTGAAAACAAAGAGGTGTCTTGTTTACTACTGCGTTTCATTTGTAGCCGTGACTACGACTCCATTATTTTCTTATTTGTAGACTCGTTGCTATACTGTTGTGGAAAGGAAAAGATCTTTATCGTCAAATAATATATTCACGTTACAACACATCTCACCTTCCACTTTGCTGAGGACTCTGGAAATAGCTCCTGAACATCCTTCACACGTCATCTCCACCTGAAACTCGTGCTTCTGTAGCAGAGACATTCAATATTGCACATCAGTGTCATTATAGCTGCACAGATCAATCCATTAATCGATTACTTCAAGTTCTCTGATTTTTCAGCTTCTTAAATACTAATTTTTTTGGTTTCTTTGCTCCACATCTTAAAAAAATATACATTAATAATAATAATTAAAACTGAGTAAAATATTAAGCAGATGAACAAATTATGAAAATAAGCGGTTTGTTTGATTATCATTAAATTTAATTTTCTTTTCTGCATAGCAGCAGCCTGGTATCTTCAAAAAAGTTGTATTCAAATCCTAATATGGCTTATGTTAAAAACGTATGATGTATTGTTTAATATGTTGTGATTGTTTATTTTAATCTTTTGAATGAATGTTTTTAACTAGTTTACACATTTGATGTTTTGACACTTTAATTTGTTATGGTCTGTTTGTAACCCTGTAATTTCTTAGTTATATGAAGACTGTACCTCTACTTCTACTACTACTAATAATAATAATTTCAAGAGCTGTCTAATATACAGTTTCTTTCAGAAATGCCTAAATTGTTGACTTATTTCGACTGATTTTGCTTTATTGTTATTATGCTGTCTCTATGCATTGTTGATGCTGACTCAGTGGATTATTAGATTAAAGCGGTAGTTCAACCAGGTGAGTGAAAACAATCGATTTTTAGCTTGATAATCAATCAAAGTGGTCGCTAACACAGAAACGATCAATTTAAGGCAGCTAGCTTACGGGCTACTTAGCATCCGGGAGCATAAATGCAACTTAACTAGGTTAACAATTTAAAACAACGATTGTAAGAACTTACAGTCATGATTGAAGTGACGTGTCACAAACTGCTGTCAGTCAGCTCTGGACTTTGAAAGATGTTCGACAAAGTAAGCCAACGACCAGAAATGGCCACTTCCTGCTTAGCGTCAAGCTAACGCACGTTAGCAGCAGCGTTTCCGGTTTAAAAAAAACATTTTTTACGCTGAAGTGTTTATGAGTATATTATGAAAATATTAAATATTTATTATTTATATACCAATAATATAAAATGCCTATCTTTCATCCTAATAGGTGTTGTGAAGTTTTAAAAATTATCTTTATATCACGGGAAAATTAGCTCACTTCCGCCCCGAGGCTGAAGACTAACGCGATGGACTACAAACGTCCACCCCGGTGTCTTAACTTCTGTGACATTACTCTTGATTAAAACACAGGGTTCTTTTTAATTTGGTTTTTAAAACAAGTTTGGAAAAAATTGTGATTTTGCCAGTGCAGTCTGGCTGCCAACCCCTATGACAATAATCATTATGATTATTATTACCTCCGCCAAGGAGGGCATGTTTTTGCCTGTGTTGGTTTATCTGTCATTCTGTCAGCAAAATAAAAAAATAAATGTTTAAAAAAAATAGATCATTATATGCTGAAGCACTCCCTGCAAAGCCTGATCACGTGACACACATGCAGCACTACATTCATTTATGTGCATATCCTGTCACCTTGCGTACTGCAGTTCCTTACCTCCACCAAGGAGGTAGGACCACAAGCTTTTGCTGTGATCTGTCTGTCTGTTAGCAAAATAACTCAAAAAGTTATGGATGGATTTTGATGGAATTTTCAGGAAGGGTGTGTTATGGGAAAAGGAACAGATGATTCCATTTTGGTAGTCATCTGGATCCAGGAAGTTTTTGAAGGACTCTTTATCATTGCTTGGTGGAGTAACATAATAAATAGAGGCAGTATGGCAAACATTTTCAGAATTCAATCGCCAAATATGTCTATCTGGACTTACTATTACAGATATTTGTGGTGTCATTATGACTAGTCGTTATTTCATTGTGCGTCATATGAATTTTACAGTTCAAAACTACTGTTTACTAATTAAATGTTGGCCCAAGGCATACGCTTACGCATCAGATGCTTGGGCGCAAAACAGTGTGCAAATAACATTTTATCATCAAGATACCTAGATATCTTTAGACATATTTTAGATATCATAATAGCTGAAGCTTGTTTTTATTTTTCAGTTGAAGGTTTGCTCTTTTAGTTCACGTTTGCAAGTCTTTTCATTAAACTTTACCTGTTCAATTCCAGTCCAGTTTACTACCCTTTAAAGTAAAAACAAACAAAAACAAAACAAGAGTGACACCGTCTTGGGGTAATTAAAAGCAGCAATGTTTTGAGCAGAGGAGGCAACACATTTGGTTAAAATTAAAATAAAATAATCCAAAAATGTTTTTTGTCATACGGACGGGATGAAGGGAATTTTATGTTATGTTTAAGTTATGGATGGATTTTGATGGAATTTTCAGGAAGGGTGTGTTATGGGAAAAGGAACAGATGATTCCATTTTGGTAGTCATCTGGATCCAGGAAGTTTTTGAAGGACTCTTTATCATTGCTTGGTGGAGTAACATAATAAATAGAGGCAGTATGGCAAACATTTTCAGAATTCAATCGCCAAATATGTCTATCTGGAATTACCATTACAGATATTTGTGGTGTCATTATGACTAGTCGTTATTTCATTGTGCGTCATATGAATTTTACAGTTCAAAACTACTGTTTACTAATTAAATGTTGGCCCAAGGCATACGCTTACGCATCAGATGCTTGGGCGCAAAACAGTGTGCAAATAACATTTTATCATCAAGATACCTTGATATCTTTAGACATATTTTAGATATCATAATAGCTGAAGCTTGTTTTTATTTTTCAGTTGAAGGTTTGCTCTTTTAGTTCACGTTTGCAAGTCTTTTCAAATTAAAAGCAGCGATGTTTTGAGCAGAGGAGGCAACACATTTGGAAGCAGCGATGTTTTGAGCAGAGGAGGCAACACATTTGGTTAAAATTAAAATAAAATAATAATGTTTTTTGTCATACGGACGGGATGAAGGGAATTTTATTTTGAAATACGGCAGCTTTAACTTAAATATAACGAGTTTGAACTGCGTCTCCATGGCAACAGCACGTCAAGTCAGCGACCACTGTTGCTGCTGCCAAGACGCGTGACCACCACGACGGTGAGAGCCGAGCGCAGCCGAACGCAGCTGGAGGAGGAGCCAGCGCAGCCGTGGAGGAACCGAGTCCCCGCCCGTTACTACCCCCCCCTGCCGCTATTGCTGCTGATCCGCTGTTTGTCTTCCAGCACCTCCAGACGTGATTACGGAATGAAAGTCGCGGCTCTGCGGTGACGGTGACGGTATCGTCTGCTAAAATCAGGCTACAGGACACACAGAGAGAAGACGAGGCTGCGCCGGGCCGAGGTAAGTCGGCGCATTGCTTTTTTTTTAATGCTAACGTTAACAGCTAACTCCAGCTTTATCCCCAGCTAGCTGAGCTAGCGCGGATGATATAGCGTAATTGAGGAGTTTACAGGTTGTGATCAGTGTCATTGCTGCTCAGGCCAGCTTTGGTTCAGTCCCACCCCCAGCTGTGTGTGTGTTTTAGTTTCAATCCGCTCTGTTTGTTCAGTAAAATGAAGGATACGCTCTTTTGACTCGGCGTGTTTACTCTGTCATCGACGAGGGAGCAGACTTAACACGTCCTACTGTCCAAAAATACTGGTTCATATTAATGATATTATCCTCCGGTCAATGAGGACAGTGTGTACTGTAGCGGTGATATGCAGGGGCGGCTACAGAAAAATCTTCCCAGGCCAGGCTGGGGCACAGAACAAGATGACGTTTGACACACAACATCATTTGGCACTTTCCCACTACACAGTTCCATCACAGCTCGGCTCCTGAGTGTCAACATCCGACACAGGAATCAAAGCGAACAATGCTGAACTGTAGATCAGTTAAAAAGACTTTTAATAAATCCTGAAGACATGCGTTAATCTCCAACATTTAACAAGGACATTTCTAAAATGTCCATATTTAACAGAGGAGTCTGGTGTATTTAGTGACAGCACTGCTGAAAGACGGAGATGGTGAGCCCAATCACAACCCGTTCAGCCGTATTTCAGTTCAGCGACTGTGTCAGACGGTCATGCAGGAAGTACTGAACCACTCAGTGAACAAATCTTTTTTAAGGAACTGATTCCAATGATTCACTAAAAAGAAAACAACTGCTTTGTTTGTGTCATATCACGGCAGTCTTGCTATGACCACCCTGTCCACATTGAGGAGATGCTATAAAGTAATTAGAAAACATTCTGCCTGATACCAAGCCGAGTAGTTGAACCGAGCTGCGGTGGAACTGTATGGTTGAAAAGCTCCAAAAATGTTGGTTATGTAAATTAATCAAATACTGCTTCATCCCAAACAGTTCTGAATGAACAGTCCAAAGCATTTGGATCTTCCTCATTGATCAAATATACCTTATTAAGCTTATGAACTTATATTACCCTCATACACAAGAATATACCTAGTAACTGAGTTTTAAAGAACTTTTTTTTTAACTTTTACAAAGTACAAACAAAAAAGAACATATCACATTTTTACTTTTATAAAGTAAACACTTAAAGTCCAAAGATCTGTCTCCCTCTATCTCCCTAGGTTTACAGACTGGCCCTGAAGAAATAAGTCATTTCAGTAACACAACAAACTGTACACAAAATGTAGAATTCGTTGGGGGAAAATATGTTAAAAAAATTATTACTGAGACATTTTAGTTTTGCTTGGTTGATTACTAATTTATTTAAATTTGATCTTCTAAAACTAGGATGCCAATTGGACACTCTAAATTGCCCGTAGGTATGAATGTGAGAGTGAATGGTTGTCTGTCTCTATGTGGCCCTGTGATGGACTGGCGACCTGTCCAGGGTGTACCCTGCCTCTCGCCCTATGTTAGCTGGAGATAGGCACCAGCGCCCCCCGCGACCCTTAGTGGATAAAGCAGTAGAAAATGAGTGAGAGTGAGTGAGTAAAACTAGGATGGCACCTCCTCACATTTTCTGACATTTTATGGACCAAACGATTACTAGAGAAAATAAGAAACAGATGAATCGATTATGAAAAAAAACGTTAGTTGCAGCCCCATTTTAAGTCACACTAAATACTTTAACACTGTAGAGGCAATTTTTTTTCCCTGAACAATGTTATTTTAAAACTGCATACATGTTTCCTGTGGTGCTGTAGCACTGCTACACCAAAAACAAGATGGTGACTTTGTGTATACGACATTCACTGTGTACAAACTTTTAAAATAAACCTTTATTTGAATACATTACAATGTATACAATTACAGAAACCGAGACAGAATGAAAAAAAGTCTGTATGAGTAAGGCAACTTTTAGTGTTAGAATTGGCTTTAGGTTTGGGTTAGTTTAAGGGTTAGGCACTTAGTTTTGATGTTACAGTTAGGGTAAGTGGCTAAGCACTGCATTATGTCTATCAAGGGTCCTCACTAAGATAAGAAAAACAGGTTTGTGTGTGTGTGCTGCTCAGAAAGGTCAACGCCTCTACTGTCTATTAAAAGCAATTAAACTCGGGTGACATTTGCCTCACCCTTGTTAAACCACAATGATGTGTGTTTTGTTGTGTCAGCAAACAAACCTTCCACAGCTTCCATGACCTGCTTATACACTGACACTCTCAGGTTTGGATTGAAAATAAGTCATAAGTTTCTCATTAGGGCTGCAAATATTGATCCATGACTAAATCAGGTGCCTGCTGTTTCATATTCTATTAATTGGTTCGAGCGATTTTATTTAAATAATTTGAAACTAGACAGCCTGATATTGTTTTTTTTTTTTTTGCCCGATACTTTACCAGCATCACAACCTTAGGCATATACTGATACCAATATTAGTCTGACTCCATCTTTTAATCAGTTTAGCTAGTAATACCAAATGTGCTGATGCATTTACTACCTAGCTATGACCAACTAATTAAAAAAACATCCCTAGTTGCTGGTTTTTATTTACATGTTTACAGTCTGCAGAGTGAAAAATGCTATATGTCGGATTTCTGGATCATATCAGATTTGACCCAATCTAGTCATTACTAGTACTGATACCGCCCTGACACAGATACTATGTATTGTAAGTATTACACATATTTACTTGGGGCGATGGTGGGTGAGTGGTAGAGCCAGTTGTAAATCAACCTGAAAGCTGTGAGTTTGATTTCTGGCTCTGCTAGTTTACATGCCAATGTGTCTTTAGGCAAGACAGTTAACTCCACATAGCTCCTAACTGCAGTGTCAGCAGTGTGTGAATGGGTATGTAAACAGTGGCGGAGCTAGATTTTTATCATTGTGGGGGGGGGGGGGGGGAAAAAAAATGGGGGGGGGGGGGAACGAAAATCGATTGGCCAGAAGATCCACGGACCGAATTTATTGAACTCATTAACTTATTTTGACGTAAACTGCGGTCGTGTACTCACCGATGTAGGTCAGTCTTAAAATCAAAAATAAAATCCATCTCTGGCTGAGTTTTCACAAGGAGCGCGCTGACTTTCCTGTTTCCTCAACGGTTCCTCCTTCTTTTTCTTCTTTTCCCATGTCTTCTAATTGGAAAGTGGATTGCGTTTCTTGTGCGGTGCCGTAACATGTCAATTATCTGGTGGGGGGGATCAGATTTCAGGGGGGTCCAGTGCCCCCCCAGCCCCCCCCAACTCCATGCATATATGTAAATGACACAGTGTATTGAATGGGTGAATGGCAAACCTTGTACCATATTTAGTACACTTAAGCTGACACTGACATGTTAAAATAAGTCAAACAACTCTGACATAAATTAATCAATGGTTAAAAAGTTAACAAAGATACAACACATGATTCAAATTTTGTTTTTTTAAAACAACTCCTTGAAATACTTTAAGAAAACATCCAGACTATACTGCAGTGTGCATTGACATTATCACTTCCTTCTCATGGCACTTTGTGAAAAGTGCTGATGAGTTTATAACACGGACGCTTTGGTCATGCACTGTAGAAACCCACCCTGTTTTTCTGCACATTCAACTGCTGTCTCATCCTGAAGAGGAACTGTCAGGAGTCACGTTTCACCTTCAGAGATACAACAGTCTGTCTTTCAAGTTTTCCCTACAAGTTTGACTGCATCAAGTTGGCTGGTCTCTAGTTTTCTGTACGTCCAGGAATATTTTCAGAGGAAATTATGCGGTGAGAAGGTCCTTGTTCTTCTAGTTTTTCCACCAAAACAAAAACCACTTGTTCTGAAACCATTGTCGGACACTGCTGTTTGATAAATATTGCAGAAGTAGATTTAAAATGGAGAAATGGCTGCTGAGAAATGAGGATGGTATAGGATCCTGAAAATATCTGTGCAGTCCAAGCTTTTGAAACATGCGGTTCATTATATCCTCCACCAAGAAGGTTAAGTTCTCATTAACATTAACATTTTCTGTAAGTTTGTCCTTATGTTAGCAACTTCCTGTTTACAGTTTGTAATATTTTGTGATGGGCAGGTGATTAACCAAGTATGTTCCAGTTAAATTTTGATAAGAATCTACCCACTTATGATGTCACAAAAAAAAACAACAACCAAAAATCAGATTTTCACGAAACCTGTATCTCTTATAATGGGGCAAAACTGAAAGCTTTTAAAAATCGCCCTAAATAGATATGGGTCATTGAAAGTGCTTGAATTTTGTGCAAGCAAGAAGTTAAGTTGATATTTGGGTAAATGTCTCCTGCTGCCGATGTGCTCTTGTTTGTTGCGACGCCACCAAACTTTTCATGTGCCTTGCATTGCTGGATTTACAGTATGTAGACGAGGCCTACGCAGAAACGTGGAGTTGTAATTACCGTAAACACCGTCTCTTTTTGCCGTTGACGTGAGATTCCATGCAGAACAATGAGTGAGTAACGTTAAGCAAGAGAGAGCAAATGACATGATGCCTGGGAAATGATAATTCCAAGATAATCCAAGATAATCCCAAACGACAAAGACTGACTTGACCAGGATCCCAAGGACAATCACTTGTCCATGTACAGAGCGTCCTGGAGATCAATGAAAGTGGACGCCATGGGTGAAGATGCCCTTAGTTACCCTCTCATCTTAAACTGTGTCGGCACATTTGCTTCTTTAATTTGAGGGAATGGTTTCTGGAAAGTTCGGAGTGATAATTTAGCCTTGGGATGTTATTATATTAAGATATTTGTGATTATTCCGTAAAATCTGTCTGGCTATTTACTCCAGTAACTGAAAAAATATAATCCAAACTGAACATATTTAGTAAGCAGGTGATCCATTAAAAGCAGTAGTTTTCAGAATGATGTAGGGCGATCAGTTGCCTGTAAAAGTGAAAGATTTCCGGAGCAGGTGTTAATATCTAAGAGAAATGTCACACCTGAATGACAAATCTTTAATAGATGTGTTAGTTAAAGACGTGAAAAGATGTTTTTCTTTTTGGTAATGTTCTTGGAAGTTAATTAGGGCGCACTAAATGAAAACTTATGTGACAAAAAGATCTCTTCTGAATTTTGTCACCCCGCAGAAAAATGTGTTAGCAAGCAAACTTGAGCGATTTAAAGAAGTCGCTAAGTATTCAAATATTAGGTTTGACTTTGGAATCCTGTGAGAAGCCTGACTACTTCCTGTCGCATCAATTTACGGCAGGTTCAAGGATTTTAAATAAAAAGACATATTGCGTTCTTAGCGGTTATTTATTTATTTTTTTTTATAAAATAAATACGCTTTTTTGAATACATCAGCAGTAACAGGAAGTCACACTTTTGCACATGCACAAAACACATCAGATAATAACGCTGTCCCACACACACTGAGGACTGGCGCCCATGAGGGTCGGTTTTGGTCAGTGTTTGTACTTGTATAAACTTTGTATAAATGTAATGTAAACATGTAGAGAAGTGACATTTCCGCCATTTAAATTGCAGTTTAATGTCATATTGTACACAAACACAGAGCTGTTTAAGCTACAGTCCTGCTCTCTGTCTCCCTCTTTCTTTATCAGTTGTACTGCAGCCTCACAGCAGGAGTCAGCTCTTCTTTCTGTTCTTCTTTAACAATTTTAAATAAAGTGTCAGAGCTTTTTCATTTGGTTTTTACCACAAGGTAAGGCACCTTAGCAGGTGCAGTTAGTCATGAATGAATGGGGGAAACCGTTTATAAAGTGTGCCGGTGGTTTTTATATGCATCATGGAGATTTTTTAACATATATAATAATAATAATTGATGAGTAGAAACTTTGCCTTTGCTTTACGGGGTCTTAAAAAGATCACCATTTAATCGTGAAGGTCATTATAATGGCAGTCCCCTCTGTTGTAGGAGGCTGTTGGTGCTGGACTCCCTGATCCACCAGCACTAGGATCTGCAACGCTGGACCAGATACAAAGCCCGGGCCACCAACAAAACCGCCTGACCTGTTATGATCTCCTCCAGCGACGTCGACTCCCGGGGGGAAGGTATGACGATCTTGTAAACGCTGTTTTAACATATCACAGGTCTGTGGACGCCGAATCGTAAAGGCAGCATTTCATTTCACTCACAAATCCCTCCGACATGGTGTCTTCCCAGAAGCAAGTTAGACACTCACTTTGTTGTGACAGTGTGGTCTCCTGCTTATTTAGTTTTTACTGGAACACGAATAACCTATTTTTCTATATGTATAATCACTTTAATATCAAAGCATTTGCTTAAAATTGAAAAGAGAGAGTTTGTGGTGAGCTTCACGGTTTTTCCTTTGGTCGTTTGTTTATCCTCCACCTCCGAGTGCTAATACGACGTTGTTGCTGGAGTATTTTAGATTTGTTTCTTGGCTTTTGTCCAGCTTGCTCCTTCCTCTGTACTTAACAGAGGCCAACATTTTTCCACTTTTAATCCAGAAAATATTGATCTGATTTTGACCTAAAAGTCTTTTTATAAAGTGAAGTCCCAGTGGGGGGACTTTAACCCTTCTGGGTTTTTTTTGATTCTTTCTTATTTGATATATTTAGCTGTGTTGATGCAAGTTCCTTCAAATTTGGTCACGTTGTGTATTTTGAGATGAATTTTGGTATGTAATGTTTTTTTTCTACTATGGAAACTTAATAGAGCAATTTTTATGCCATTGAATCCCATTTAAAATTATTATTTTTTTATTCCTTGGTGTTGAAATCCCTTCAAAATTTCATGTTTAAGCGTTATGAAATGCATATCTACCACTTACAGGCAATATCAACATTACAACCATTATCATATATTATCACGCGCAGCATGACAATTTGTGTTTGTGTTTAGATAGTAATATACACTTCCAGTCAAAGGTTTTTGCAAAAAAAATGCTCTTTACTTAGCTGGTTGGTTCTTGTCATAATATGAATTCTAACAGTTGTCAAATAGGGCTGTCATGACTTCTGCAAAACACAACTGATGGTCCCAACCCCATTAAGAAGGCAGGTAATTCCACAAATGAACCCTGACAAGGCACCAGGTGACTACATCATGAAGCGTATTGAGAGAAGGCCAAGGGTTTTGCAGCGCCGTCAACAGAGCACTTTGAGGAACCTAAAATATAAAACATATTTAGAGTTATTTAACACTATTTTGTTTACTACATAATTCCGTCTGTGTTCATTCATAGTTTCGATGCCTTCAGTGAGAATCTACAATGAAAATAAAGAAAAACCATTGAATGAGAAGGTGTGTCCAAATGTTTGACTGGCAGTGTATGTGTATGCACACATAGTTATTGTTCTCATCAAGTTCAAAGCAAATTGATAATGGTTCTTTATCATAGGCACACACCTGCACTTACATACATACAAAGAGTAGAGATGCACGATATTGGACTTTTTTTGCGGATATCCAATAAGCCTATATATCGGGTGTGCCAGCAGATGTAGATATAAAATACTGTATTGTCATTTTCCAAAATAACTAGGCATAAAAAATAGCTGTAGGGGGCGCAAGAAGAAGTCAAGGAGGTTGCAGCTTATTCAGCCTGCTATTTTAGTCAGTCATATCGGCAGATCTTGTCGCAATTTGCTGACATAAATTTTAAATCCAACATCATGCCACTAATATCGTGCATCCTTAAGAGAGAGACACATACACACTCAAACATTCTCTCCTTTGAGCAATACAAGTTCCAGGCATCTTGAGGAATTTCTAAGGCTTCCCCACAGGCTATTTGCAGGTACACCCACAAATATGTGCCAAGTGGTTTGGGCTCATTTCATCCTGACTGTCAAGAGAAGCAGACACAGGCTCACATGCAGGTACACTGGCGCTGGAGCAGCAAAGGAAGGTATTAGCCAAATCAACATTGCTTTCAGTACTTTCAAATATGGCTGGCATTTAAAAGGCTAAATTATGAAAGTGAATGAATATTTTGTATGAATTGTGCGGACTGATGTTAATAGTATTATTAACAAAAAAAAAACCATCCATATATGAATAATATTTCTGTGACAGTCTATAAGAGCATTTTCCTTAGGGACAAAGATAGAGTGCTTTATTTACAACTTGTCATTGCACAAAAAATAAAAAAAAAAGATGAATATCAGTGATGGTGCCAATTTTTGCCACTTCCAGGCTCATATAATCCCTCCCTAAAATAATCCAATTTGCACCTGGGGTGTAAGTAAATAGCTTTAAAAAACTGTCACTCACAAAAACTGGAATTTTAGGGGTTAAAATTCTGAAAATTCATTATTATTTGTTGTGTGGGGTAACAAATGACGTTATTGATGGCAACCAAAAAAATGGTTATTTATAAAATGGTACATTATGTTTCTATGGCAGTCTTTAGTAGAGATTTTTGTGTTGAGGGACTCAACATGATTATGATTTGAAACCCTCAAGGGTTAAGAATGGAATAGAAACAGTTCAGGTCCCAGTTGTTACTTGTCCCACTGCGAGTCGACATTCTGCCCACTGATGCAACAGTCGCCCCTCCTCTGCCAAAGACAACCTCTGTCCGTTCTTTCATACTTGTAAAGAGGTAATAAGATTCACATGAGACATGTATTAAAGTCAACTGTCGTCTTGTGACACGCCTCAGTGGATAAGTGGACACATGTAAGGATGAGCCGAGGCTCATTTTGTCTTCTGTACGTCCCAGACATTGTTTCTCCGTCTAGAAAATGATCAATCATCTTGTCATGTGTTATTTACTGCAGTCAGCTGATTTTTACATGGAAGAATGGAATCTTTTTTTTTTCAATGAGTAAATGAGTATCAAGTCATCTGATTTTTCAGCTTCTCGGGGATGGATATTTTGTGGCTTTACTCTATAAAACAAAGAAATCCATTTAGACTAAAACAATTTTGTAGACAAAACAAGACATTTGAGAACATCATAATTTTGACATTTGGGAAAGCAATGATCAACATTTTTTAACATTTTTTGGTTCAAACTGGGAATATATTACTTACTCACCTTTTACTACTTTATCCTCCACTTGAGGGTCACAGGGGTCACTGGTGCCTAATCTCAGGTGACATAGGGCATAAAGTGGGGTACACCCTGTACAGGTCACTGGTCTACCTCAGGGCCACATAGAGACAAACAAGCATTCACTCTCACATTCACACCTACGGTCAATTTAGACCAGGGAGAATATGCAAACTCGCTTCCAAAATAGTTATTTATTATTAAAGAAATCCAAGTCACTTTAAACTCCATGAGAAATGTCCATATCATTCAGAGAAGAATAGTGCAGCTAAAAATCCATCTTATGTCAAAATGGATGTTCCTTCAAATAATTTTTGGGCCTGAAATATTTTCTTGGATTCTAATCATTTTTGCGACAAAAACATCAGTTATCATTTTATTTAAATGGAAAATGTGGAAGCTAAAATGCCTGTTTTTTTGTTGGATTTTGGTGCTGTATGTGGACACACTGTGTTGTATAAACAGTGTACAGCAAACATTTACGCAAGATTACAATTATAGAGAACATAACAATGCTGTCTTTTCAGTTCATTGTGTAAATATTAAAATCCAAATAAAGGTAAAATATCTTAGATTTTTATGTTTTTGTAAATATTGAAAGTGTAGGTAAACCCCTGAACCACCTTTTCCAGTATAAACCGGTGTACTGAGAGGATCTGCACCTGGACCAGCAAATATACATATATATATATATATGTCAGTTTAGTGTAAAGTGTTGAAGTTATATATGTTGTGATAAATGTCGGTGTATCTACTGCCCCCTCTGGTCAAACACCAGCTTCTTCATTCAAATGCTGCCATTGGCTTTATGTTGCAGTCACACCAAATGTGGATTTTTGTGCTATTTTTATGTGCATTTGTCTGTATTGAGGGAGTGTTAAATGACCATCAACGCTCATGGGTTTTCGTGTCATTATACTGTACGAGGTGTGGTTTTGACCAAAGTTGAAAATGTTCAACTCGAACGATTGATACAAAAACACGATTGACACAAATGGCGCGAAAATGGGCAATATATCAATGTTATATCTAAAACATCAAGAAATAGTCTAAGACTTTGTGTATCATTATATGATAAGATATCTGTGTTGACTTTTCCTGGTTTTGAAGGCTGTTGCTTTGATAGTCATATTTATTCTGATAAATAAATATTGTACATTTAATATTATAGGATTAAAAAAAAGTGCATGGAATTGAAAAGCTTTGGCTGTTTGTTGGGTGAAGAAAACTTGTTGTTGAATGGATTCAGGCAAAAGACTTGAAGGAAGCCAGTGGGCAAAAGATCTGTTTATTCAGCCAAACCAACAACCAGCAAAGAAATGTGTTGACGGTCCTCAAATAAAATAGCAACTGGGGAGTTTTACTTGCAAGACACTGAAAGGTTTTTGCTCTCCTTTGTTATCTGACTCTCCTACTGTCAAAACTCTGCTTTCTTGAGGCAAATCTCTGAATGCTATGAAATGGAACGGTAGTTTATGGTGGTTTCTCAGCCTGAGTGTTACCTGTGAGGGTATGTCAGGGAGGTGTAACTAATAGGAGAAGGTCCGTAGGTGTGGTTGGAGGGGGGAAAACTAATGGTTTGAAGGTGGGTGAAGGACAAAGGATGTATATATGAGCAGCAGGGGGTTGTCTGGAAGGAGGTTTGAAGTGTGAAAATAGCAGAAAGGCTTTTGAGGTGTATATTTGTTAACACTCAATGCTGAGTATTTGAAAAAACACCAAAATCTACAAAAATATATGTATAAAAAAAGTCACTTTATAACACGTCGTTTAATTTTAAGCACAAATATCCTTAGTTTTAACATTAAGAAAGCCAAAGGAATAAAGCAGGTATTATCTGTAATGAAAGGTAACAATAAGTGCATTTTAAGACAGTTTTAAAACAGTTGACTATATTTTATTTATATAGTGTATTTACAGTGTGTTGTCACTCTCACGCTTTGAGAAGCACACACATCTCAGAAGAAAACTTTTCATGAGTCCAGAGAAACAACCCATTTCTTTAGTTTTATATCCACAAATACCCCCTATATTGGGATATAGACTAAAAATATCCAGATATTATTTATGAGCCGTATCACCCAGCCTTTCTGTGCATTGACTTTGTCTGTAAACCACAGCGTTCGCCCACTCTTGCTTCACTCGTTCAAGCTTTCGCTCTTCTCTTCATTGCCCCAGACTCCTTCCCCTTTTGTAAAAGCTCTGTCTTCCCTCGCCACCACTTGAAGCGCAGTGAGAGTGATTTGAGTGGTTCGTCTCACGCAGGCCACTTTTTTCACATATTTAAAAATCGGACACTTGGCGGACTCCTCCTGGAGCCGCCACCTTAACGTAGTGGAGGGGTTTGCGTGTCCCAATGATCCTAGGAGCTCAGTTATCGCGGGTTTTATGCCCCTGGTGGGGTTACCTAAGACAAACGGGTCCTAGGTGAGGGACCTCGCCTGGTCGCGGGTCTCTGGGGCCCCCCTTTGGAGTATCAGGATTCTTCCGGAAGAGCTAAACGTAGTGACCAGGGAGAGGGAAGTCTGGGCTTCTCTGCTTTAGCTGCTGCTCCTGCGACCCATCCTCGGATAAGAGGCAGAAGATGGATGGATGGATGGATGGATGGATGGATGGATGGATGGATGGATGGATGGATGGACATTTGGTGGAGTTAGCCTCAGATGAGAGACCAAAACAATATTTGAACTTAATGACTCCTCTCCACTGTACGTCCTCTTGGTTGTGTGTGTTCTTGTGCATGTTTTTTCAGTTTTCCTATATTGTTTAAATATTGACATGTAAATAAAGGAAGCGCACACACTAGATAAGCGGGCGACTGGAGATGGGAAGAAAGGGATTATGACAGACTGGATAGTGTTGTAGTTTTTTCCGGAGGAGACATATCTAAGACCATTACATTAAAACAATATACATTATGTACTATATTGTATTAAATTAGTGATTAGTTCTTTCTTCTCCTTCTCCCAGGGTCCTTGTTTTCTGACCACCACCCATCAGAGATGGACGCTCTGTGTCCCTCGCCTCCTGGACCATCCAGATCCCAGCGTTTCTATGAACGGTTTGGAGGACGGACAGGAACCTCGTAAGTAGGCATGGGACGATATGAAAATTCAAGATTGTGCTGAACTAAAATAATTGTAATTCACAATAGTGCTGTCATAATAATAATTAAAGCATGTTTGAAATGCTTAAAGTGCCACTAAAATCATGTTGCTTTACATTCTGGTCAGTTTTGATTCAATTTTATTAGAATTTTAAGCATTTTGATCATAAAAATGCTCTGTAAATCATGCAGATTTTAGGACTTTAGAATTCTTCAGAATTCACTAGTCCTGTACAGTATGTTAATTGACCATATTTATGGTCAATTTCATTGTTTCTAACACGAGTAAATATCCATCATTTAACATTAAAAATGGAATAAACCAGGTATTATCTGAAATGAAAGGAAATTTAGAGTGTGTTTACACTTATTTTCACTTTTCATGAGTCCAGAGCAGAGCAAACAACCTGTGAGCAGCTTTACATTTGATTTACATTGTGATATACAGTATATATCGATATCGGATGATATGAAAATGTTTATCATGGTAAGACTTGTTTTTTACCAATCACCCAGCCGTATTATTGTGGTAATTGTCTTTAAACAAAAGGAGTTTTATAGTGGCTCCAAGATGCAGAGAACTTATGTCACCTTACATTTTGATCAGAAAGATAGGATACATAATAAAAGTGCTTGAATAAGATGCATATAAATCATGACGGGACAGATGCAGGACCTTTCATGATGAGATAAATAACAAATTTTCCCTGTTCATAACTTTCCTGGTGATAGAAATTAATATTCCTGACATAGTTATGAAGCCAAAACACTGTAAAGATTTTATACAAAAGGTAATTGTTTTCTGTCTAATACAGATATTGTTTTTCTCTTGTCTCCAGTTTTTGTCAGACTCTTATTCACCTACTGAAGGGAAACATTGGCACTGGGCTGCTGAGTCTGCCTCTGGCTGTTAAAAATGCAGGGCTGGTGGTAAGTTCACTGATTACATGACACAAATGTGGTCACGCCCGTGTTGGAAGTTTATACAGGTTGAACAACAACATTGTTGCCTGGGAGAGAGAGTAACTTTTAGTCCCGAGTAGCCTCAAGAAAATGGTGCCTTTTCCACTATACAGTTCCAGCACGGCTTGACATGGCACAGCTTAACAATTTTTTTTACTTTTCCATTAGGGATAGTACCTGGTACCTGGTCCATTTTTTAGTACTAGATTTTTTAGTATCTAGTGCTTTCTAGATATTTTGGTCTGTTTATCCTTAAAATATTGTATATGTGGATGATACCAGGGCTGCAACTGACCATTCTTTTCATAGTTCATTAATCTGTTGATTATTATCTCAAAAAACCCACTCAGATAGATTAATCAATTATCAAAATACTTAAAATGATTGATAAATCGTTGCAGCCCTAGATTATACCTTACATATTCAGTTTGGCATAATGCTAGATATTCCAGCTTAACAATTCTGGTTCAAAACATTACTTACTTCAAATAAATATTGATTTATCAAAATCAGTCCATAACTCAATCAGTATTTAATGTAAATTATTTAATTTTCTCCTATGACATGAATTATGTTAAACAGCATGTTTTTGTGACTTTGAGAAGATTAAATGTGTTTCTCTTCCTGTGTGTAGCTGGGACCTGTCAGTCTGCTCTGTATGGGTGTCATTGCAGTTCACTGTATGAGGCTGCTGGTCTCATGTTCCCACCACCTCAGTGCAAAGTAAGTGTAACGAAAAAGAATAAAGAAGGAAAGAGTTAAAACTCTAACACTTGATAACGACTAGGCCCTTCAAATTTCAAATTTTTGGCCTATTTCTGCAGACAAACTCATGTTTACTTAGTTTTCTACTGTGCCAAAACTGACTTGTTTGCTATCAGTGGCTGATAGATTACACTCTGTTCTAATGTGTCTTCACCTATTTCCACTGTGTAACAAGATGTAATGCAACAGTGAATCAATGCAATCAGCTCCACCATTCAAGAGAGTTGTCCGAGAGTCTAAATTTTAAAGTCGTAAAAAAATGATGTCTTTAGCCCCTTTTCCACCAAAATTACCAAGAACTTATTTACCCGGGCAAAAAGGTTCCTGTTACTCTGTGTAGTTTGCGTTTTTCACCGCACCTCAAAGTTCTTGAGTGTTGTTGATGATGTACAGTCGAAACATTGATGTTAATAAACAAGAATAAACTATAAAACAATTACTTCTCATCGTTCTTGATGTTCATTAGGCTGCGTCACATGACATTCATAGGCTCGTTGGTTCCGTCCGGTGTGTAAAGACCTTTAGAACGAAACATGCTTTCACGTCAGCGTCTCCAACAGTCTCAAATAACACAAGAAAACAACGCTAAGTTTGTCGCTGCTAGCTTTTTTTTTTTTTTTTGAAAAAGAGTCGCTAGAGTGTCTGAAAACTCCCTACATATAGAGACAAAGTTGCTACGTTCGCAACATGGAAACAGCTGCAAGATGTGTTCCACACAGCCCCGCCCCTCCAAAGTACCTGCTAATCTCAAAAGACCCTTGTCACGAGTAGGTGCTAAATTTACCCGGGTAAATCGTTTACCAGGGTAATATTTACCCGGGTAATATTTACCCGGGTGATTTCGGTGGAAATGCGCTGAGGTTTTTTAATAACCAGGGTAAATGAGAAAATTTCCCATGGTGGAAAAGGACCTGTTGAACCACTGAGACCATAAAACCCAGAGTATGATCCTTTATTTGTCTTATAAATGTTGACAAAGAGCTAAGTGCTCGTTTACCTTCGCTCATCACGCCATGCTGTTCATGCAAGATTACACAAGAGATTACACGGTTGGTGTTATGGTTAGCACTCTTGCCTTTGCAGCAAGGGGTTCACAACCCGGTTGGAACAAGGGGCCTTCTGCAAGGAGTTTGCACCGTGGTGCGTGGGTTCTCACCGGGTACTCCGGGTATGAATGTGAGAGTGAATGGTTGTCTGTCTCTATGTGGCCCTGTGATGGACTGGCGACCTGCCCAGGGTGTAAGGCAGCCTCAGGGTCTCACGGCTTGTCCTCACTGCTCCCTAAAACCAGCCTTGCAAGATCAGGTCCACCAGTGGGAATCCTCAGTGGGTCTTGAAGTTTTAGCTGTAAGATCAAGGCAGTGATAGCATTATTTTAGACGTGCATCATGGCAGAGTCGACAAAAAAAGAAGCAAAGAAAACCGTCAAGAGGAAGAAGTGAAGAACAGGAAATGACTGTCTGACCGAGCAAGGAGCCACATATGAGTAAACATAGACGCATGAAAAGCAGATGCCGACTGACATGGACATGGACATGGACATGGACATGGACATGGACATGGACATGGACATGGCTCCACCACTTGTTGTTGCTGGCTCCACTGAAAACAAATGCCCTTCTGAAGCTTTTTTCATGAGTAAATAAATGAATTCACTAATATATTTTAACGTGACACATCTTTAACTTCAAATAAATCTAGATCTGATTTGTTTCTTTGTTTAATTGTTGTTTTGTCCTGAAGTTTACATTGTTTGACCTCATCTGGCCCTTGACCTGAACTCATTTTTAAATCTCGGCCCCGAGGCCTGTACGATCTTTTCGTTTTCTGTAGTAACACTGCCAAAGAAATACACCAAAACTGGAGAAGAAGAGCATGTGCATAATATATACTTATTTTATTTATGTAATATTTCTTACTCTGAAATAAAGTGATTGATTGATTGATTGATTGATTGATTGATTGATTGATTGATTGATTGAATATCTTTCTGGTCCAGGGTGAATATGCCATCTCTGACCTACGGAGAGGCAGTGCAGTATGGGATGGAAAATGTCCCGTGGTTGAGGAGATACTCGCACTGGGGAAAGTAAGACTTGTACATTATTTAACAATAAAACAAAAACTTGTCATTAGGAGAATGATTATCACAATGTTGTGATTATGAAGAGAAAACACTAATAAACAGGGCTGCAACGATGACTCAGTTACTAGAATAATTGACTAGCATGCTCTTTGTGTTTGCAGCAGGAAATTAGCTTATTACCAAGACTTTTAACTATTGAAGTGGTTAATATGTGTCTGTCTAATACAGAAACAAAACCCATTTCCCAAAATGTGGAACCTGATTTGAAATTGCAAATATCAGCCTAAAAATATTCCTATTCTGCAGCCTTCAAAAAGAGTCATGTAGTTCATATGTCTTTGTATGAGTTTGTAAACTGTATGAGCATTAATAACTGTACAGAGATTATCAGCCTCTGTCTGACTCTTTTTCTTCTTCCTTTTGTCAGACACACGGTGAACTTGTTTCTCATCATCACTCAGCTCGGCTTCTGCTGCGTCTACTTCGTCTTCCTCAGTGACAATGTCAAGCAGGTCAAGATCGCACACAAATACGCACACATTGCCCACGGTCGCCTGGTAATCATGAGCGCAAACACCAACCCCAAACCACAGGGTTGTAGTGTTAAACTTTATCCTCAGTCCAATGATTAAAAAAATCATCTTTTCCCCAACTGCGGACAAAGTTCTGTCCCCCTAGATGGACAAGTTGTACTCAGGATGACAGGTTTTTGATCTGAAATTTGTTTGATTCCAACTATGGTGTCGAACAGTGGTGTAAGAATATATCACTGTGCTCAAATAATACAGTATTTCATGGCATGATACTGTATGGAGTCTTTCAAGCAATGTATCGATAAGGAATTATTCTTGATGGTGGTATTCTGAGTTTGATTTTGTGTTGTATTTAAGCCTTGAACCACTAGTTTTGACCATTCAGCTTTTCTCCCCTCCTGTCTCTCCTCTCACTGGACAAAGAAAACAAAAGTTTATTAATTTTTTTAGGCATTTACAGTTGCCATCAAAATTATTCAACCCCCACTGTAAATTATGTTTATTGGCAAAATGTACAATCCAGCAGCTATTTGAAATAAGCAAATCAAACAAGAACAATTTAAAAAGCTCAATACAACTAATATTACAAGTTGTTTCTTCGAATTCAACACAAAATGCCACATTTAATGACGACTACTGTCTTAAAATTATTCAACCCCTTCCTGAAAAGCATCTTTAGTACTTATTAGAGCAGCTTATGCTGTTATGACTTGCTGCAAATGTGATGCATACCACTTTAACCCAGACACCAGCCCCTGGCAGAGTTCCTAAGGAATCGCAGCCCATTCGTCATGGGTAAAGACCTCAAAATCACTAATATTCTTGTGTTTTCATGCTGCAACTGCAACAGAAGGGACTTTCAATGGGGTTCAAGTAAGGCCACTGTGATGGCCAGTCTAGTATCTTCCAGCACTTCTTCTGAAACCAAGCCTTGGTGGACTTGGTGGACAGCCTCCCTACATGCTTCACTGTAGGCATGGCGCTCTTTTCTGCATATGCTTCACTCTTCCTCCTCCACACATACTGCTGATCCATAAGCCCAAAAAGTTCTACTTTTGTTTAATCAATCCACTGAACAGAATCTCCAAACCTCTTTGGCTTATTTATATAGTTTTGAGCAAATTGGAGCCGACTTTTCTTGTGCTTTTTGGGTCAGTAGTGGTGGTGACAACTTCTATTCAATTCATTTTGAAACTGCAGCAGTCAAAATGGGATTTAGTGTTATATTTGGATAAAAATCATTGTAAAATTAGTTTTATTTACTTGTTGAATTTGTTTATTCCAGACATTGGGAAATTTGAACTTTTGCCAGTAAACATAAAAATGCACTGGGAGTTCAAAAATTTTGATTACAACTGTAACAAAGTATTTTTTCTATTAGTGTTTTTTCTTCAAGTAGATTTTTAAGCCTGAACCTAAATCTGAAACTGACCTTTCAAGTACACACAAGAAACACACAAGAAGATGTGGAGCATGCACATAAACATAGCTCAAAACTAGCTCCATGTGCAAACTCAAAACAAAAAAAGAATCGGAAGACAATGACAACCGGTGATTGTTTACATGTCACCCTTAGACCTGTTTTACAGAATTTACTATTTACACCACAAAACATCAGTTCCATGTGGATAAAAAGTCAATATAGCACAAAAGGTTTGCACATTCTCTTTAAGTCCTTGTCTTGTGTATGGGCTGTGTACTGTCTGCGGACTTATGGCCTCAGCTCAGTCACATAAAAGTCACTTTAGTCTAAACAGCAGTGTCCACACTTACGCAAGAGTGCTGCACACGTGTGTGCACACTCGCCGTGACGTTCAAAGTTTACACATACCAGAGCAGATATGAATAAATGCACTGTATGGGGGGTGACAGTGATTTTCCTTCCAGTTGTGTCTCCACTTTTTGGTTCAGTTACATACCTGTGATGTCACAGGAATATTTACTTTGTCTGGGAATGCTGTGACCTTTGACTCCTGATCTTTTTAACCACCACCTGACCCCTTGTGTTGGTTAGAAAAAAAAAGGCTTTCGGAGAACATTTTGACACCTTTTAATTTTTTTTATTTTGTGTTATGTCATATATATACTTAGAGCTAATCTGACCAAATTTCAGTCCTGGATTTCTTGTCCTGAATATATTTAACTTGTAGAGCAGTTTCTTACCACTAGATGGTGGTGTCTGTCTGCCACAGTGGCAACTGCCACATCAACCATTCTGAGCACAAGTCAAGAGTTAACATTGAGTTTAATCGGATTTACATTTCCATAATAAAATGAATAAATAAAATATCCAAGATGTGATCAGGGTAGAATAACAAAGGTCCATTCATCCATCCATCCACATGGAATTGACGTAAAATGTATCCTATATTATTTGTGTTTCAGCAGAATTTGAACACATCTATTGATAGTTTCATTGTTTCTTTACTTTATGTGCAAATGTCCTTTTAATTAACAATTAAATGTTAACAATTAAATTAACCCTAACCCAATGTCAAATTAAAGGTAACAGCAATTTTTTTAGTACACAATACAGATGAGTTACTTAAAGTTTAAAGAGAACTATTCACAAGCTAAGATATATCTGACATAATAGAGCATTAACCTAAAAAACATCAAGGAATGGTTTAAAATCCATATTGGCCAGTTCTATTCATTAACAAAAATATAAATATAAACTCCATAAATCAGCTTTCTTCCTTCTGATTTCCTGCTCCCACTCCTCTCTCCTCTCTGCTGCCACCAGGTGGTCGAGGCAGCCAATGCCACCACGTTCAACTGCAATGTGAACTACACCAACCAGACGCAGATCCTGGTGCCAAGCTTTGATTCCCGCCTCTACATGCTGTGCTTCCTGCCTGCCATCATCCTGCTGGTCTTCACCCCAAACCTGAAGTACCTGGCTCCTCTGTCCCTGGTGGCCAACGTGGTCATGACCATCAGTTTGGTCCTCATCTACATCTACTCCATCATGGTAAACTGCCACATATATATATATGAGTATTTCACCTGTTCAAATCTACACATGAAGGAGCTGTGAGGTTTTTGCATCAAATATAATTTAAGCCAGTGGAGTGGATTGGTTCGGTTTGGTACAGTACAGTTTCTTGCGTTTCCATTTGGAATAATACCAAAATTAATACCTTTCCTTTTGGTACCAGAGTAAAATGGTGTGGTACGGACAGTCGTCTGATTAGGTGACATAAAAACGTCACTCCCAGTCTATTCTCATACAAAGCTTTGACGTCTTTTTGAGACAAACGGACACAATGTCCTCCATTGTTGTTTGTTGTGTCACGTTCATTGTTGTCTTTCGTGGTCGTCACACTGGTACAATGTCACGCAATGACGGTACGGTTACTGTTTTCAGTCAAGGTGCTGTTTTTAATTGGAACTTGTCTGACCCAGGACTTTACCATTGCTTTACCATTGATAAACACAGCATTGAGGCAGCTCTGACACGATAAAGTGATATTGAGCCCTCCCAGATAAATTGCAATGCTAGGACCAATAAAATAAGGATAAGCAGAGCGGCTGGTTTTGCTAACTGACCAGCCTGAGATACCTTTGCGTCCATGGTCAATGTTGGTCTAATCGGAGGTGACGTCACTCCCAGTTCTGACCTTTGACTTCTGATGTAATGGGAGAAGCAGCAGAAGCGCTGTGTCCACAACAATGTCTGTGTCTGTGGTAAAACTATTTATTTAGCATACAAATAAGAACCTGGTAAAGAACCAGAAGGTGATATATCTCATTTTTCAGGGTATATCCTAAAAATGTCAAGTTATTACTTGGAAACCAAATCACCCAGCCTTAAAGAAACTTTGATTAGATTTATATTATGATATGCATTGATATCCCACATGACCCAGCAGGGGGTGAACTAAAGTTAGTAATGGTACAAAAAACATAACTTAGGTCAGCAAACATAACTAAGAAAATGCTGTAATGTTGGGGGTGGAGTCTTTACAGGAGAGCCAATAGGACGTGTGGAATGAATTGAATGCTGTTAAAAAAGGGCAGCCTGCCATTGGTGGCTGTTCCACACTTTCTGACCCAAGCTTTAATGTGTATTTATTGTTGCTTCTATTTAAAAATACTGTTTGCAGTTTCTATTTCTATTGTGACTGTAAATAAGCATTTTTCTGATAAAGTAAATTTTTTTATGATTTTTACATCCAACCACTTTAACCCATGATTTTTTCCCCCCACTCCCCAGTCTCTTGCTCCTCCCCTGTTACTGATTGGTCCAGGGGGTTGTTATGGATAAAAGGACAAGTAATAGTGACAGAGGCTCCAGATTGCATGTTTTCCAGCTGTGAAGTATTCCATCATGCAGCTTCTCACTTGGGGCAGATACATAGTAGCCCTGTTAACTGAAAAACGGCCTTGCCTTACAAAAAAAACCTAAAACTAATTTCTTGCACCAGAAACCTCACAAAGATTCAGCTGTAAAAGATATATATGGCCTGTTAGGCATTTATGGGACTGATGAATCACCTGAGCAGGTGATTTAGGGAAAAGTAGGGCAGAAAGTCTACAAATTTGACCAAAACAGTTCAGAGTCACTTTGTTTTTCCTGCTGTTTTATCATCTTTCCATTATTTAGGTCTACACTTAACCTTAGACTGCGTTATAAGAGTAATGTGGCTACTAAGTAATTGCTCCTTAGTAGCCACATTAATAAACATCTTTCATAATTTTTCATAAACATCTTTCATAATTTCAAGGATCCGGCTTATTTTTAAGAGTAGTATGGAAATATTGTCTAATTAAGTGATAAATACATTGAAGTTTCCTTTCATCAGCAGCTTTAAGTCGAGCAGAGTCTTCTCTTTTTACCCCAAGGCTGATCTTTTTAATTAAGAGTTATTGTTTAAAGGGATAGTTCATCATCTACTTTGAACTGCAGTTGCATGAGGCAGTGACACATAAAGTAAGGTGAAAATAAAGTTGAAAATCAGATTTTTGTATGCGTACGTACACGATCATAAGTATCATATCATCTTGCCGTTTCACAGCCTTTCCTGACAGCAAACACACGTTTGTATCACTGTGTTAACTCATCACGCTCGTCCACCAAACTCCTTAGGGAAAAAAAATCTGTGTTTTTAGCTCAGGAACACAGAAGCTGCTGATCCACCACTACCTCATTTGGTCAGTTTGTGTCAAACATTCAAATATGAAGGAAGGAAATCAAACACCAAAGTGAAAAAAAAACAAAAACATTTGAATTTACAGATGGATACCGCAGTGGATCAACAACTCCTGTGTGCTGTGATGTAAAATTGCTGATTTTCTACGTGGAATTTGGTGCAGGGAGATTAAAAAAAGCTTCCAGAAAAACATTGTCTAATGACGAGATAAAGCAGCAAACGTGTTCTTCATGTTTCTTCACTCTCATTATGTGTCATACAGTAAAAATAAACTTGAATCACTTGAAGCATCATTTGTAGGTTCATGTCCACAGAAGTTCCTTTTGTGGGCTTTCTTCTAGCCAGATTGCCAGATAATGTCTGAGTATGTCCATGAGAGAAGACAGCAGGAAAACCATCTGATAATTTACAGTGAGAAAATGGGCCATTGTGCTACCTGCTCGCTCACTGTCTGCGTCTGAATGTTCCAAATTTCTCTTGTTGTAAATGTATTTGACCCCAACAATCAAGGTCTTCGTACATGTATGTGAATTTACAAACACAAAAACAAAAAAACGTCCAGAGAATCTTCTGGACAGTTTCTGCAGCCAATGTATTTTTTTTTCTTCCCATTTTCCCTCCAGCACATCACGTTTCCCATTGACCTCCCTAAAGTGGGCAGGGCGAAGGACTACCCTCTCTTCTTTGGGACAGCCATCTTTGCCTTTGAAGGGATCGGAGTGGTAAGTGACCATGTGAAGTCAAACACATATGTTCACATAGTATGTAAGATTAAAATCACATGAAAAACCAGGTGCCATAGAGCCTTATTTATTAATGATATAAGCTTTTTGTGCCAGGAATTGTTCAAAAAAGAAATTACATACAAAAGCAATGAAGTTCAAAAATAAGTGGATATGAGGATATGCTTTAATCACATAATTGCTATTCTTGCCCGTGAATCATAAAATATTGAAATAAAATGTTTTAACAGGCTTTATTTTAAAAATTTCATACATTTTCAGTGGAGACCAATAACAAGTAACAAATAAGTATGAAATGAAGTGTAACTGAAACTTGACCTAACCTAAATTGAACACTGGTATTAACTATTCCAGTTTTTTCACTGGTTTATGGTTTATTTTTTGTTGTCTGTGTCCATGTTTTTTTGCAGCACTAGTGTGACCTTAAACTTGTTTATTCCAGTCGCTTTCATCTGGATTGATACTGAATCACAAACTGATTTCAAACTATGAAAGCGTTAAATAATGCCTGTTAAATGTGTTACTATTACGTGAAACATGTTATCTCTTTATCAAGCTGCATTAAGTTGACTTTTTGCTTAAAGAAAGATTTTGCATGAGTCTTCGTAACACGTGAAAAGCATCAGAGAGGCTGATGATTATTTTCATCACTGATTAATCTGTGGATTGTTTTCTCAAGTAATGTAGTAGTTGTTTCATAAAATGACATTAAATGTTGAACAGATTTTTCCACGCCTCAAAATGATGATGTTCTCAAATGTCTTATTTTGTCCAGAAAACAGAGAATATTGTTATTTAAGAAGCTTAAAAAATCAAAAATCTTTGCGGATATATCAAGTTATGGATTAATTGTTGCAGCCCTAGACTTTGTAAAATTAGAACAGTGCATGTTACTTTTGATTCAATGTGCAGTTTTGGAGGAATTGAAGTGGCTTTGTAGGTACAAGGAAATTCATCAGTGATCTTTAAATAACACCACGTGGTGGAGAGAAGAGAGAACTGTGCTCTTCTATTGAAATGTCACAACAAATTAACGATAAACGGTAAAATCCACAAGTCAAAATCAAGACACGGCAAGCCTGAGAGGAAGTTCTGACATTTTGAAATGCAGACCTCAAAGGAACCGTGTGTCACTCGTCTGGACAATTAAATGTCTAATGTTGTTCAAATGTGTGTCGCGTCTGCGTTTGGTGGGGTCATCAGGTTCTTCCCCTGGAGAACAAGATGCAGCAGCCTCAGAGTTTCCCTCTGGTTCTTTACCTGGGGATGGGCATCGTCACCTTCCTCTACATCAGCCTCGGTGTCATTGGATATATGTGTTTTGGAGGGGACATAGGAGGTAGCATCACTCTCAACCTGCCAAACTGCTGGTAAGATCTCACATGCATGTACTATAAAGATTTTCTTCTTACTATTTGATTTATGTTTTTTAAAAATGCAAAAAAAAAAGCTTTTAAATTTTACAAACCAGCGATTTGAAGCCTAATTTTTCATTTAAAGGTTGCAACAATTAATTGATTACTAAATTAATCCTCATTTATTTTGATAATCAGTTAATCTGTTTGTTTTTCAGCTTTTTTCAGCAAAGAAATCTTTAATTTGTGTTCCCTCTGCAGGACTTATCAGGCGGTGAAGCTTCTGTACTCCTTTGGGATCCTCATCTCCTTTGCCCTGCAGTTCTACGTTCCTGCTGAGATCATCATACCTCCAATCTTGGCCCGCGTCTCAGAGAGATGGCAGATCGCCGTCAACCTTCTGCTTCGCACCGTCTTGGTCATCTTCACTTGTAAGTAGAGCCCAGATGTGAGTGGATACAGTAAAAGATAGAAAAAGTCTTTTGAAAGAAGGATGTATGTGTTTTGTCCTGCTCAAACCAAAGTTGGATGGTAATAATTTGTTTGGATGTGGCCTTGGAAAACTCACCGTATGACCTGACCCTTGTCAAAGAAGTTCAGCTTTATTTTTCCTCATATAAAACAATGACAACCAACGGTATTGGGGGGGGGGGGGGGGGGGGGGCCATTTTACAAAAGGGGGGGGGGGGGGGGGTCACTTTTTTCCAAAAGTCAAGTTCAAACTAATATATAACAACTTGTACATTGGTTCGAATAAATTCAAACACCCATTTTGCTTGCGCTGCCATCGCTGCTCCCCCAATTCTCCAGAAACTTCACTGTTGTCATTACTTTATTAACTATTTTAACAATTTTAATAATTGTTACTTTATCAGTACTAGTGTTAGAGTATTCATAACTGACAACACTCAATAGAGTAGGATGGAAACACTACTTGAACGGGAAATCACTGACAACAGGAGGGAGCTCCAACAGCGGTTAACTCATGTAAATATAACTTTAAAATTGAAAGGCAAGACAAACAACCCGCCTTATTTTGTTTTCTGATATTATTTGTCAAAAACATAAGTCTGTCAACCTGTTTGGGATCAAGTGTGGCTATTTTTTTTTAACATTTATAATATTGCTCAGCTGCATTTTGTCACAGAATAACTTGTTATTGCTTGCCTTTCCAACACATTTACTGACCCAAGCTTCAACAGTATGTGAAATAATGTGGATTTTGGTCACAGCACTAACTATAAGCACAGTCTCTCCCTTAAACACTCAAAAAATGGGTAAGTAAATAAAATATCTGTTACATTTTTGCAGACTATTTTTTGTATTTCTAATCCAAACAATGTCAAAGTCAGCACTGCCCATGCAGCTGCCATTAGCAAGTCACCTGCCAAGTGTGAAGCCTGGCAAATAAACCATTTGGTGGATATGTGGTTAAAAGTCAGAAAGACAGACAGATGTACCTGGGATTTATAGGTGGATAATCTGCTGCAGTAAAGCTCATTTCAGCAAGAGCCAACATTGGTTTAATGCTCCTTCTTGTCTGCTGTAAAGCCTTGAACTTTATTCTGTGCTGCGCTGTGTTTCTTTTATTGTATTTTTTATTAGGTTCATTCATACAAAAAGGGAATGAGGGCAATCATCAGCCAACCACAACTTAAAAGCACAAAATGACAAGAATCTGCCACATTTTTTTGTCTGTTGTCGCTGCCTAAAAATTATATGAAGGTTAATATGGCAAGCATGCTGATTTACCAGATCAAATGATATGGAAACACCTTTACAAAAACTTTAAACCATGGGATCACACCATAATAATTACTATATACTGATAATTTTGTTGGATTAAATCTTTGATTGGCAGTGCATACAGGTAGAAAAATCGTATTCAAAGATACCTTTCACTCCGCAGCAGCAGCAGCAGCAGCAGCAGCAGTAGTGTCAGGTGATTTCTTTAGTCAGTTAAATAGAGGAGGGTAAAGCCAGTCCCTGAGCTGCTACTGAAAGCCCTCCGCAACCAATTACTTCCACATACTGTTCTACAGAAGCTTACTAAAGTGAAGTTCCCGTTGTGGATTTCTTTTCGTGAAGTGAACTGTTAGGATGAGGAGGTTTTGTCAGATGTTTGAAGATGGCCTCCAGAGTTCCTGTCCCTGAAGTGCCTTATCTTGTGTGTTTTATTTTCTCTTTTGTAAAGCTGCACAGCAGAACAATCCGTGAACATAGTTTCACTTCTTAAAAGTTAGTCTCTGGTTGTGTGGGTTTGTCAGTCAATTCCCAACAAGGGTTGCAAAATCTATAGTTAGTTATGTATAGATAGATAATTATAGATCTATTAATATACACAAATTAATGTGCAATATGTTTTTGCATCATTTTGCATGCATGTATGTTTATGACTCTGTATCTTTAAAGTAATTCCCATGGAAATTTTCCAATTTGGAATATTATAGTCAATTTTCCACCCTTTTGCAACCCTGGACCCAGCTAGAGGGGAAAAGGGAGCACTATGAGAAGGTAATTTGTTAAAATGAAATTTATTCAACAAAGAAGTAAATGCTGTGAGCAACAAAAATAAACCAAAGGAGAGGCAAAGTGGAAGCAAAATAAAAATTTAAACGTATTTCTAAATGCACAAAAAAGAACCAAGCATTGTGCGTAAACAGAATCATTTTTTGAAAATAATGGAAAAAACCTGTGCCTGATTTCCTTAACAGAAAAATGTTGTTAAATTGGTAAATATGAGAAACAGATCCAAACTCCGTCTTGGCAGATACTTAACAGTCAAAAGATTGTATAGGGATTGGGGGCTAAAAAGCTGATTCGGACATTGTGATGCTTGTTGGAGAGTTTTGTTGTCAAAGTTTTGGAGAACATTGAAGAAGTGCCTGGATTCTGAGATGAGTTAGGTTGGATGAATTTATTTGAATTTTCCCGAGGACAACAGAGGATCATACATCAATACAAGCATGTACACAGCCTCAACTCTAAAGGTCAGTCCTCGAAGATGACGCCTACTGTATATTCAACTGTCTAATGACCTTTAACCTAGGGCAGGTGTTATCTCTGGAATAATTCTCTCTTGGTTCCATCATTATATTATTTTAATTGAAATATCTTCCTTTTGGCCACAGCCCCAAAGTATCTCACTCTCTACAATAACTTCAAACTGCTTTCGCTCAGCAATGGCTCTATACTAAATAAACAATTTAGCAGAGAGTGAGAGTTGACCACTCTTGCTGATTTCTGAAAATCTGCTGTTGCTTTTCTTCTGACACGTTCCTTGGTGTCTGTTTAAAGCAGTAGGTGTCACGTGGACATAACAAAAAGCCAATAACTAAACAACCACATGTCGTCTCTGCCGCTTTCCTTCCTCTTCTACTTAGAGAAAGCAGAAAACTGTTCCCTGTAACTGCTCTGCTGGGCTGTTTTTAGCAGCACTAATCCTACAACTGATATTGATTCCCAACACTGCTGATGTTTCTTTTTTTTTTTTTTTTAGCTCTGTTGTTGTCTCGTGCCTCCTCATTTGGACTTCGGGTGATAATGTGACAAAGCATCTGCAGGTGAAATATTTAGAAGGGTTGAGAATTACTTAATGTGACTGGCATCGGCTCATGAACATTATCAAAGTTTCTAAATTGTGTCAGACAACACTAATGCCCTTTCTAGTACCAGAGGAAAACCTTTAATACTAGGGAACATGTTTGTTCAGCTGTATTCTCCTGCATCTTCCAGTAAAATGTCCTTTGTGAAAACACACAGAACTGAATATCACAATCAAATGGGGGAAAATGACATTTCCTATGTGGAATAAAAAGGGTTAATACATCTACAAAGTCAGAACAGTCTCTTCATATTTTCTGCTATACTGTATACATTACATTCCAATAAAGTGTGAGCACTATGAAGGCCTTAATCACTCATTGGTGCAGAGACAGTTCAGAGAAACACGAGGGTTTCCCTCACCTTGACTTTTTCACGTGGCTCTGCTTACTTTGTTCCTTTCACTTCTCCCCACAGATGACTTAAGTTCATTCATGGAGACTTTGGTGTAAAGCACTTACCATTACAGCAGGGGTGTAAGTGTTTTTGACATGAAGCTGAGCGTTACAAATCGCACAGATGAAGAATCTGTCCGTATTGTTGTAAAGGTATTGTTCTCCGTTGAAACGCAGGCCTTTACCATTCCAAACCATACCGTACCATGCTGGGAACACAGCATAACTTTGTGTTCACGCCAAACACGACGCCGTTTGTCATAGCGGTAGGACTTAAGTGATGTTGGTAAAATCTCAACAACAATTAGACGATGTGATCAATGGCATAAAGAATTATGAAAAGTCGCAGACATAGAATTTTATTGTCAACATGTTGTCAACCTGACATAACTGCAATACTCTCTAGGAAGTGCTGGGGGCAGTAGGCCCTTTTCTCCCATTGTACACATCAATGAAAAGAAATTGTGTTAATATCACATTCAGCACCCTCACTGCATGTTTTCCTGTATAAATATTAATTTATACAAGGTTCTCTATGTCTCCATGTCCATGTTGCACAAAAATAACAGACCGCTGAATGTCACTATTGAGCGTCAATAAATGGCAACTCTTTGACAATTTATATAAAGTCAAATTCAAGATTGTACATAAAGTGGAACACAAATTGTGCCTGTTTTTTTCTGAACGCCCAAAAGCACAGACAGACAAAACCTGAAACCTGTTCCATGTCTGAAAAAAACAAACAAACTGAGTTTGCACACATTACCACTGCATCTTTGAAAGGCCATGGTCGGATGAAGCTGAGAAAAATACATCATCTGTAAAAAGCAGTGTTTTGATCCAAGGGACAAAAAAGTGGACACACACACTCACTGCTTTTAAGCTGCACGAGAGTTTCTGACCATAAATAATTGGTCACAAGGATCAAACTTGGCAGAGTCCACTGCCCAACAAATAAATGTGCTTGACCCACTGCCAGAAACACAGGCACTCTCACTCCATTTATGAGGAGTGTATGGTTTACACTCCACAAGCCACAAAGATTTGTCACCTCTGTGGCCACTGGGATCATAACGACTGGATGAAATGCTACCTAAATCTGCTTTCACACCTGTACCGAGTGTGGACATTTTCCGAAAACAGCTAGGGGCTGTTTGTGAGACTGCAACTCTCCACAAAAGACACTTTGGGCAATTTCCAGAAATTCTCCATCCAGTTCCAGGTGATGAGTAAAAACACACTAGGCAAACCTGAAGATAATTCACAAGCAAGTGGACAAATGTCCTGCCTCTTGTTTACCAGACCCACAAAATCTCTTGATGTTTTGACCCAATATTCTAGAGTTCATGTGTGAAAACAGCTTCATTATCCTTGTGGTGACACACATCTGAAGTTTAAAAGATACAGTGTCTCTACCTCCAGACACTTTAAATTTTTAAAAATAATAATTAATAAATAATTATTAATTAATTATTAATTAGCTTCCTATAGGGGCCCACGGTTGGTGTAGTAAAACCCTTGCCCTTGCAGCAAGAGGTCCCGGGTTCACAACCCGGTAGGAATAAGGGGCCCTCCGCAAGGAGCCTGCATGCTCTCCCCTTGGTGCATGGGCTCCCACCGGGCACCCCAGCCCCCCCCACAGCCCAATTTGGGGATTATGTTTCCTCCGATATTCAGTTCACAATGCTGTTTACCAGTGCGGTTAACAGTATGGTTGCAACATTTAATTAAGTTATTGTTTTCTAAGTGTGTGTTTGCCTGGCTAACACCAGACCGCATCTCGATTTGATTGAGTAAGAGTCTAGAAAGATTGTAGACACCTCCCACTCGACCAACGGACTTGTATCAGTACGCAGTTAGGTGGACCTACAGCCAATCAGACCAATGATCCACATGATGTACAAACATATCGACAGCCATGCTTGTTGTTGTTTTCTAGGATCTATGGCTGTTTACTAATGACGTCTAACAAATTTTGCCCGGGGGAGGTCAGTGGAGAAAGTTTCATATATGGAAGCAACAGTTGAATAGTTTTAAGCTCACCTCTCCCACAACAGGAGGAAGAAAAAAAAGGTTTGTGATTGGTTTCCTTTTTTCAAATTTCTAGTGCAGAGTGAAACCAAATCACTGGTAGATTTGGGAGATGTGCTTTATACTTTAGGAATAAAAAGAAATAAATCCACAGTGTTCATAACAAAAACAATTATCCCCACTGTAAACAAACACCCAAATGTCTAAGCGTAACCCTTAATCTAAACCCAGTTCTAAACAAAAAAAAAATGTCCTCACAATGATAGGTTTAAATCAAAATGTGTCCTCACAGCCTACTGAAGATGTGTGCACAAAAAAACACACCCACTCTCTAACCCAGCTCATAAACTTTTTTAGCTTATATTTAAAAGTATAAACGGTATTTGCAGATCGTAACTCATCAGGTAAAATGTCCACAGAATCTGAAAGTAAATTTGTGAGCTCCAGATTTTTATTCTAGGTGTAACCATGAAGCCGCTGTGATTAATTGCCTCTATTTTGAGTCTTGATTTAATCAGATTGAGCAATTTAACCAAAGAAAATCTTTAATATTAATATGTCCTGGTTCTTTTGCTCCCTTTCTTACAATTTATGGGCTGAACAAATAATAATACAGATATTGTTAGTGGTGGCCCTGATAAACAATTAAGTGGAAAATATGTTAATCTTACACCCACCAGTAAACGTCCAGCTGAAGTTCATTGTCATTTTGTTCCCAACGTTTCATATGGAATACAATTTCAGTTATAGCCACGGCTCTTGTCAGCCCCGGGATCTTCATTTACTTTATTAGCTGTGATTGGAACCAATAGAGGATTTATGCAGATGACGTTCGGTACACTGCACAGGTTTCTTCACATGCATGTTGATAAGCTAATAAAAGGGAATATATGCATATATGTGGCCACTTCATGCCTGCAAGTCATTTGCAAAGCAGCCTCTGTTCTTACTGGTGCCGAGTGGAGTGTGTTGCAATGGTACAGCAACAAGAAAAGACACAGATGCATGTTTTTGAATTTCTTCTATGAATAAGAAGAGGAATGGGTTTGTTTAATCACGTTACTCCTACATACATATCCGTGAGTGGGAGATTATTACCAAATACATGACAAAATTAAAAAAACAACACCATCTGCGTATGTGTTGAGTAAATCTTGTCGAGAAAAATATAGTCTTTGAATAGAGAGCAGATGCTGGATCATAATTGTCTGGAGGGAGCAACTGCTAAGGGGCTGCGTGTAAGAAACGTATTGATATTTTATCAGATATTAAAGAAATGTGTTTCAAACACCAATTTGTAGATATGTAGGAAGAATTTTAGGGATAATTTGCAATTAATTACACTCTAGTTCCAAAGCCCTGCAACCTTTTTAGCATTACTTGCAGTATACTGAATTATTTCCGTGGCCATTCTGCCGCAGCATTCATATGTGCACCAAAATACGGTAATTTGTTCTGCAGGCTACATACTACAATGTCAGGACTATTCTTCCTCACTGCCAGACTTGGGATACATTGAAATTGCCGTTATTTTTTAGCACCTGTTTCAGACTGTATCTGCTATTCGTTATTCTCAGTGGGCGTAAAGCTTCCTGAACTTGCTGAAACCGGTTGAACAATCCCAGCAGACTGGCCAGCTTTTCAATCAGAGCAGACTAGGCTTTTCGAGAGTATGAAAACATTTAGTGGAACAATATCCAACTGAAACATTTTGACCGTGTTAACCATGTCGAGTTGTGAACTTATTAAAAAAGTATAAACCCAAATATGTCCCCTTTTATCTGTGGGGACAATTTTAATCTGTGGGCCACAAACTCCTCCACCTACTCTCACCCACCCAGTAACACAGCTAGTTGTGGTTTGACTTGAACACACCATGTTAAAGCTATGAGTCAGAACATTGCCAAGCTTTGAAAGCTTGAGTACCACTCTCAAAACCAGCTCAACCAGAGGAATATAGATGGATGAAAGTGGAGAGGAAGTTGGACAGATGTTGGTGTGGATCATTTTCTGCTAATAATGGAAGCATAACAGCTTTGGTTAGCAGGTTAGCAAACATTCTCTGCCCTCTCTCATACAGTCTGCCACCTTTCTAACTCAAAGTGTTTAGAAAAGCAGTAGATCCTTAATGTTTGTCTGAACAATAGTTAATCTTAGAAATTTCTACTGTGCCAAAAAGAGTAAATAAAGCAGGCAAAATTGAAATGTGCGAATTGCAGTCATTTGAAGGAAATGTATGCTTTAAATATTTTCAAAATCATTTGAACGGCAAACCACCGAGTTGTAGAAACGTCTTTGAAATGATGGGGAAATGTCACAGGAACTGCAGTAGTGACGGACGTCCCTAAATGTTAGCATTTTCCATAAACCTTGGTACTTGTCTGTTTTCCCGATTGCTGCAACAACAGCGTCCTCATCTTTTCATCTGTCAGTCGGATAAGAGTTAAAATAGATGGCAGCCTTGAGCAAACTCTCCCTCTTTCCTATGAGTTGCACTTTACTGTGCTTTGTGATTTATACTCCTACTCGAAAGGTCAGTTCATTTCAATTCAGAGAGCTCTTTTGAAGTGAACTGTATTGTAATTCACTAGAGGTTGGCCAAGGGTTGGAGAAGCATAAGGTTTCTTTTACTGTTGGAGTCTCTGAGTGGCAGTTGTAGGTATGCTGTGGAGCTGTGCTTTGTTCTTGCGTTATTTTACATGGTTTAATGAGGACATCCTCAAGACTGAGTCCTTCAGTTGTTGCTCGATCAGTTAAAGCTCTCGTTAGTGAAATACTAGATTTAAAATCTGTTTTTAACAGTTCTATATTATTGTAAGCTAGCAATAATCCTGGGTGTTTGAGTGTCATCTTCTTAGGGTCTGATGCTGTTTTTCCATCATGGTACAACAGAGGACGTCCACTATTTTTTTTCCTGCCGGGTTTGTGGCTGTTTGTCTAAACCAAATGTCAAACTTTGTATAAGAATATACTGTGGGCAGTTGCCTCCAATTCCATGGGATATTTACACCAATCGTAAGGGAGTGAGTGGGGGTGTTTTTCTGTCACCAACTGACCGCATTGTACCATTTTAGTCGGGTCCCCATAGGGAACGGTTGGGGCTGTTTATTTAGGCACTATTCCTATTTGAAACGCAAAACAAAATATGCACCGTACTGTACCAAACTGAACCATTCCACTTGGTGGAAAGACGGCTTAAGTCCTTTCCAGTATCCCACAACACGTTATCCAATCAGGAGCGAGACATCCTGTCCATCAAAACAGTGGTGTTGATTCTCAGTTGGATAGGCGCATTCAAGCAGTCTATCTAGTAATGACGTCTTAGCCTGGCTCAGACCTCAACCGCACCTCACCCAGGTGAGGCAACAGCCAAATCAAAAGACAACTGCTCTTTGGTGTCCGCCATGTGAAATAAAATCGCTAGCGAACTCATCTGTGTTCCCCTTTGAGATATTTAAATTTCAATACCTCTGCTAATAAGTTTGCTCTGCTATGAAAGAGATTTTGACGGAACTAATGATCGTATATAATTTTGCATCTCTCAAACTTGGTGCATCATTAAAAATATTAGTGTTTACATTGGACCCCAAAGAAATGACATTGAAGCACTTTTTATTTAAAATGATCACACAGTAACTCTACAGTACAGCTGTGGGAGGAAACAGGAAATTACATATATTTAAAGGATTTTATGGCTCAATATCAGTACTTTAAAACTAAAAATCAGTATGAATAGGAAAATTCACAATTGTTTTTGAACCCAGTTCTTCTTTTACAACATCAGTTTTCACCACAATCGCCAGGCAGCAGCTTTTTCTTTCCATAGTACATCAAATATTGCGATACCCATGTTCCCATACTTGCTGCGAAATAGACCGTGAAACATAGTCAGTGTTTTGTTCCAGTCTGTATAGCAGCGATATTGGCAGCTCTGGCCATTTCATTTCCTCCTTGAAAGTGTTTCTTTTGTCTGAGTCAGTTTGCCGTAGGCTGGAACTGAGCAGCGCCTATGTGTTCTTAAGCTGTTGATGGGAACAAGAAGGGACGTGAGGATGTTTCGTGTGACTCCTCTTCTTCTTGTTGTATTTATTTTTTTTTACTTCATTCTGGAGCCCTATGGCTCAAAGGTGGCATGCCACTGGGAATGCATGCTGCATGTTGTCGAACTTCAGTGCTGTCATCATTTTTTTTTTTTTTTTTACCCTTTGAGAAACATGTTCACCTTTACATCTCGTGGCCTTTGCTTTCTCTGCCCATTTCAGTTTGTATGAGGCTAAAGTCTGAAGATATATTTTAGAAAGTACCTAGCTTCTGGAATGATGCACAAAGAAACAATAGCTTACACAAATTGAGATATTTTCTATATCTCATTCATTCACAAGGCTATAAAATATGTTTAACTCCTATTGAAGTCAGTAAAATTATAATTTTACATCATATACCCTATGTTGCCAAAACCTCCTTTGTCTCATTCCTGTTTTTCACTTAAAAGTTCAAACCTGCTCCCATTCAGACACAGAACCTCAGAACCAAAGAACCTCCTAAAATTATGCAAGTGAAACTAAAAATTAAAACAATTCCACCCTAATCTCAAGCAGTCATCAGTAGATATCACATTCCTGAAGCTCTTGTCTGAAATCTTCACTGTTAATCTCAATGTAGAAAAATATTTATTGTTGTTTCCCAAACCTCAAAATGATGATGTTCATGGTTGACAAACCGCAGTTTCAATGATTTCTTTGTTATGTGGAGCAAAGAAAAGGAATGTGGAAAATAGTCGCATTTAAGTAGCTAAATAATCTGTGTAAAAAGGGGACTGATTTAGTAGTTGATTAATAATCAATTAACCGTTGCAGCCCTATAATCATTTCTTTCTTGCCACATAGAAATTTTCTGTCCCTAATGATGATGTGATGATATTTGAATATTACAGGCGATTTAAAAAGACATGAATATCTAAATTGCCTTAGTAAATCATAATTTTTACAAAAATATTTCATGCATAACCTTTGTGTAGAGAAAATGCACCCAAAAAGAATTTTTGGCCTTTCCAAACTTACTGACACTAAGATTAAAATTTTTCTTTATTGGAACAAAAGCATTGTTTACACCAAGCGATACGGTGCAGTTCAGCTCACCGCCGTGTGATGGAACGGTAAACCCTGATCTGGCTTTTGTTTCAACCTTGCGGTGAGTGGGTCAGGTGGTGACAGTTGCAACAGCTTTGTAGATAGCTTGAAATGCTGCGATACAGTGTAGCCCGTCAATAAATTCAAAGAAAACAAAAATGTGATATTTAACATTTCTTGTTTGTTCTTCTTGGCACATGGCTGCTTATCACAAAAAGAAAATGGCCTGTGTTCCTGCCATTTTTTCCCCACAGTTGCACAAAAGTGAAGTTTTTTTTTCGACCAGTCAATGGACAATAGTGTTTTTAGCCTCACCACAACAGAAGTGTGCCTCAAACTGTGATTGGTTATTTTCTTTCTCTTGTCAACTGTTTTGGTAATCAATTTTTCGGCTTCTTAAATGTCAATGTTTTCTGGTTTCTTTGCCACTAAATGAAATGGCAGGCTAAAAAGATCTGTAATTACTTTTTTCCCCACACAATGCTTTACAAAGAAAGAATGGCAGCTTATTATGCTGCTGTTTATAGTTTGCACTCTGTGCACCTTGAGTTGAATTCTTTTTTCTAAGTCATTATGGTCTTTCTCGGCTTCCCCTTATGAGATGTCACCTGTTCAATCAATGACGATTGATTGTTTTGTGAACTTCCTCAGGTCTTTCCACCACTCCCTGGTCCTACATGTGACATGTTTGTCCTCATAACTCGAAATGTTCCATCATATACAGGAAAACATGATTGCTCGCACTGTGGCACACTCCTTTTTTTTTTTCAAGACGCATGTTATTATTTCAGAATCATTGTTTCAAAAGAGATTGTTATGGATTTATTCATGAAACCAGGCTCTAAACAAGAAGTCAACATCCCTTTTTTCCCCTCCCAGCTGCACAATTAACGGCAGTCATCTCCCACTGTTGAGTGTTTTGCTTCAGAAGGTAAAGAGTTGTCTGCATTTTGTCGTAATTCCACTGTGAAGGCTACACAACACACTCCACTCTTTCTGGTGTTCAAGGCTCCATCTGTTATTTGAAATCAACGTCGAGTGTTGTATGTTATTTGTACAGTGACTTAAAAGTGCAACAGCAAAATAATATTGTTGCTTACACTTTAATTATTAATTAGTGCTGTGGTGCCTGACACCTTTGACTTGTGCAGCCTTTTCCAGGCGCTTGAAGTTAAAACCACTGCCACACTTGAGACCATTGTAATGTTTTTCTCTATATATATTTGTTTTTTATTTAATTAAAGTTGGTAAGAATTTTGGCTATTTTCTCTCTTTTTTAGTTACCTGGTTAATGTAAAAATCCACAAGCTGATTTTCAAAATGTAGTTTTGCATAATATTCTACGAGTGTTTTGCACAAATTTCTCAATAAAGGTTCACAACAAAAAGCAAACGGAAAATAATCCTGACCAAATTTTCTGGACATCTTCTGAAGCTAATTTCTAAAACAGGTTTAGCTTCTTTGATTTGGTCAGGTGAGGACGATACTAATTCCACTAGTGAAGAAAATCATGTGAATGGATACTATCACCTCTTGGGTTTAAATGACTCAGCACTGAACACATGTTTTTATCAGCTTTGGCCTACTTCCTGTGTGGAGGTAATGGCTTCAAGACATATTCAGGGCAGGTCCCTGGTCTCATATATGAGGTTTTCCTCAAATTGGTCAATGTACACCTAAATTACAGACCACTTCCTGTTTCAGTTGACCTACTTCCTGTGTGGAGGTAATGGCTTGCAGACGTGTTCAGGGTGGGCCCCTGGTCTCGAGTATGAAGTTTCAAACCAGTAGGTCGATCCGATAAAGTTTTTTATCGATTCGGCCTCTCGTACACACGGGAACGGCGTTCTGGGTGCCCTGAAATGATACTTTTTGAGAACGGGTTCCGGAATGGACAAATCTGGCAACGCCGCCTTCGCTTTGTCATGTAGACAAGGAAACCGATACTTTTTGAAAACGATGACGTCACTTTACCTTCACCGTCACGTGGCCAGAACAAGACGTAACCTCACGCAACAACAGGAAACAACAACAACGACGGTGGATAACAGAGCTATGTTTGTGCTGCAGGCGCTGCTAAGTTTATTAGCACTATTGCAACAGAACCTCGTCCTTTCTTCTTCTATTGTTTTAGCATGTCCGGTGCGTGTCCGGTGGCTCTGTCTGAGTCTGTTTACAGCGCCACATATAGGTGTGGCATATGTATTACATCGATTTCACCATGTGTTCTGTTCCCATCTTTACACGACATGTTTCTGATCCGTTGTCGGTGTTTATGCGATTTTTTTTCAGCCCGCAAAAAAAAAAATCTGGCCGTGTGCCGTGTGAAACAGCGGGAATTCAAAATGGCTGACTTCCTGTTGACTTGAGGTCAAGGACTTTTTTGTTTGCCTTGGGCTATACAGTGTTCCTACCAATTTTTGTGAAATTTGGTGCAACTAAGTTTCGGCCTCCTCATCGGCATTTCACCTTAGGGGGCGCTACTGAGCTATTGTGCACCACTTTTTCATATTTCGCTTATTTGATAACATTTTTCACCAAACAATAGATCCTTGCACCACTGTGTGAGTGCTTGGGGCCCTATTATATTAGGAGGGATATTTGAGTGTACAGGATATCAGGTTAGCTCTGGTGACCGTTCTGAGTGCAGAGTTTAAACTAGTTATACTTGTTTTATTATGAGACTTAAACAGACAGCTCTCTCTACAGCTTTAATATTATAAATTAGTCGACATATTTACCCATAGTTTGTGTTTTCTGTAGCTTGTTTGCACCTGTTGTTTGCCCTGAAAACAATGTTAAATAAAGGTCAAGCTAAACTTAAAAAGAAAATAATTATAGTCCAAATGGATTACAGCCCCTTCAGGAGACTAACTCCTGAGTTGAGGAATATTAACACTGGCTTATTTTCCCTCCCCCCTCCCCCCCTCATTTCTTCTTGCTTCTGCTACCTCCCATGTTTTTTGTAATTTTAAACAACCATCAGCTGCGATTAATTGAATTGGTAAATGTGATGAAGGCACATCCTGTTTCCGCTTGGCGAGAGGCGTTTGATTGCTCTCACAGTTAATCCCACAGGCTGGAATAAATCAATTTGGCCTCCCAAGAAATTCTCACCATTTGTAAAGGTTGGAGAAGAAATAGATTAGAGAGGATGGATCAGTCCTACAGAAAAGTTTTCCATTGCAAAGCAATCATATTTGTAGTTTAGAAGGATTTGTTTTTAACGTTTTAATGTTTAACATCCACTGCCAATGTTCCCCTTGAAGCCAGTAGAAATCTGTCTAAAGTTATATTTTTGTTGTTGTTTACAATGGCAGGGTCTGTCCTCTTGTTTATTTTCTTGTTTCAAGGCTTGTATTTTTTGCACTTTTACCTTCAGGGGACATTTTCCAATTCCAATAAAGTAAAAACAAGGTAAAAGAAATACTTGTTTTGAATATTTACTAATTTGTAGTTTGTTTTTGATAAAAAAATATGATAAAAATCGGAGATATTACTTGGTAGGAGTTTGCATGTTCTCCTCATGTATGCATGGGTTCTCTCCGGGTTCTCCAGCTTCCTCTCACAGTCCAAAAAACACGCGAAATTGTAGTAAATTGGGTAAAACATTGCCCATGATATATGTTTGAATGCAGCTCAGTTTTTTAAAGGTCGGGTCAGTAAATGTGGCAAAGTTAGCAATAGCAGACTACACTTTATTAAAATGCAACAGGTACACTCCAGCCCCCTGGTCAAAGCTACTGAAGAAGTCAAGTTTGTTTTCTCATGAATAAAGTGGTCGGACAAGTAAGTCAGGGCAAAATAGTTTCCAGATGTTTAGTGGCGGAGCTTTGAAAGAGATCTGATGGGAAGGGTTGGGATGCACTGGAAGTATTTTGTCAAAGTGAAGCATGTTCTTTGTTCACAAAGTGCATCGGAAATACTGCTTTTGAAAGAAAGAGTACAGTCCTTGTTGGTTCTAAAAGGAGTTTTTTCATCGTGTTGAACTCATGAGGAAATAAGGTAGATTTTCTGTTGACCAGAGAAATGAAGTCCAGTGTTAAAGCAAATAAAGGCCTCGAGTTATTTAGACAAAATGGCGGAGGAGGCTTGTTTGATGCCAAGTTAATGATCATTAGAGGTAATGACTGTTGAGTTGAATGGTATTTCTTGCTGACAGTGATTACATGATGTCAGAAGAATGTAAATCACCATGTTTAATAGGTTTATTACCTTTTTCTTTTCAGCATCATGGTTTATAGTTTTGTCATTGACAGCAGGTCAGACTGACAAATAGGCTCCAGTCGACCAACTCTAAAGTCCAATCACACGTGCCACAAGCCTCACCTATAATTCTGTGAAGCACCTTGTCCAGGGAAATGACATAAGTTGTTTGTAAGAGACATTTAGCCGATAGCAGGGACTTCATTTTTACGGGATCCATGCAAGATTCAGTAATCACCTCTGTTAAAAGTTTTCCTTAGGCAAAATCATTCTCGCTACACAAACAAAGGAGGAGGCCGGGTTTAGAGTTCAATCAGGATGGACGGGTTAAGGAGCGTTAGATCTTTAATTGCAGTTATTCTCATATTCCAATTAATGGCAACTGAAACCTTTAAGGTAAAGTCACAAATTAGGGCAAAAAGAAATAACAAAAGAAGGTAAGATTCAAAGATGCACATGAATAGAGTTTAAAAGACCAAAATAAAACAAAGTTGAATTAAAATTAAATTACAGGATGAGCTATCAATTAGCTAATTACTATTATCATGCAGCTACACTACAGTGTGAGATTCAAACAGGGTTTAATTAAGTTGAATTGAATTTATAAGGAAGGATAGCCTCTTGAGATGTAGCATCTCATTTTCAAGGTGGTATAATGTAATTGATGGCCTGCAGAGATGCATTTAACAATCATAATTGATTAATCTGTCAGTTAGTGTCAATTAATGTACTTATTTGGTCCACAAAATGTCAGAATATGTTAAAAAAAAAATTATGATCTGTGTTTCCCAAACCTCAAAATGATGATGGTCTCATATGTTTTGTTTCGCCCACAAACTAAAAATTATTCAGTTTTAGTGATTTCTGTGTTATGGAGCAAAGAATCCCTAAAAAATTAAGTAAAAACAAACACACAAACTGATTGAATCAGTTATCTGAATAGTTGACAATTAATTTAGTAATTGATTACTCATTAAAATGCCCTGTGGCTGCCACAAGAGCAAAAAAGGATTTTAGGCACTTACGAAGTGCAGGTTCACCTGGTAAAATCTACACCTGTTTCAATCTACAGTATTGTGAGAATATGTTCACAGCGTAATCTTGCCATTTTCTGACTGGAAACTGAAGGTTGTGTCACGTTGTAAACCACTCCCTCCCTGCACCAAACTCCATAGGGAAAATCGGCAATTTTACATCACAGCACACAGGAGTTTTTGATCCACTTATGCTTTCCTCACTAACTTCAAATGTGTCATTTTGTGACTTCATTGTTTGAAATTCTATGTTTGGACTTACCTAAGTGACACAAATTTGCAAAATGAGGCAGCAGTAGACCAGCAGCTCCTGTGTCCCTGTGAGCTAAAATTGCTGATATTTTTCTATGGACTTTGGTGCAGGAACACAAGTTTAAAAAACTTACATTTCCAGGTGGAAAAGAAAGTCTAAAGGCATGATAAAGAGGGAAACGTCTTCCTAAAATGTGGCAGACTTGAGCAGACATAGATTAGCAGCTGGCCCTAAAACTCTCTACATGTTATTTACCAACAGTAGACATTTTAAAATCAGTTCTGACAGACGGACATAGTCAGCACCACAGTTTGATTTCAAGCCTGACTAAATCTCGTCAGTAAATCAGTGACATTATACAGTGAGCTCCAGAGAAGAAGAGCAAGGGTCATATTTTACTCTGGGAGTGGCATTAATAAAATTTTCATGACTTATTGTAGCTTCCACCTTCTGGATAAATTGACCACAAAACACGATGTGTTGGGATCCCTGTTGCTCATCACGTCTTTGGTGAATCCCTGACCTTTATAATTTGTTGCATTTAGGCTCTGTTTCATCAGGGGAAAGTCGTCAGAACTGTGTGAGCTCTTGCTCCGCTGTGGCGCTACAGCTTCAAAATATTTCGGTCTGATGTTTTTATTTGAGTGTCATTGAAGCTGTTGGCTCCCTGCTGATGAGCTTTGCTCCTTGCTAATTAACATTAGCATATACTGCAGACCTTGACGTGTTGTTGGTCTCAGTGAAAATGTCTTGGGAGCACACTGACAAGACTGAGCTTCCCTCCATCTTTAATGAGCTCCAGTTAGCTGAACAGCAGGTCAGGCAGCTTTGGGTGCAGCACATGAACGTGGTGTTTGCTTGCGGCAAGGTGAAGGCAGTGCTTGGTACATCCCAGAGAAGAAGTGGAAATTTCTGTTTCCACGTTTGACTCCACCCAGCTGAGAAGATGTGTCTCCTAGCAAATATAAAAGTTTATTTTTAGGATTACAAACTTCCTATTGACAGTTGAAAGTCTTCGAAGCGCCCTTCCCTCTGAGTCTTTGCTTTATTTTCTTCTTCTGGTTGTTTTTTTGACAGATTGAATCGGGATGAGTGTAATGATTAAAGCTCAGAGTTACTGCAGTTTATAATGGTATGATACATGGTCATGAGTGCGATCAATTTAGGCTTCCCATTGAGGATTGCTTTCAGTACGTTTACTTGACAAGAGAAAAAAGGAATCACTGTGTTAGTCTGACTAAAACTGGACTTTCAAAACACGTGTAAACTCCTCAGTCTGGCTAAAATTATACTTTTTCGAATTACCATTGTATGTACAGTACTGCGAAAAAGTCTGAGGCCACCGTTAGATTTGTTGTTTTAGCAATGCTATAATGACCATCCTTTTTTTTTTCTCCATCACTTTATTGGAACACATCCTGAAAATATGGAGAAACACATGCAGTTTGATCTTTTCAGAAACAACAAGCAACAAAAATGCTTCTATAATATCAAATATTTAGTGTGAGCTACATTTCCACTTGAACAATAACACAACCATGGCTCTTTAAAACCTGGAATGGAACCCTAATGTTATTGGTCAAACCTGTGTTTCTCCTACTATTTCATGCCAACAAATAGCTGCTGTGAAAAAGGTCTATTATACCTGGTTTACTCCAGACATGTTGGAGCATTACATACACATGTTGCACAAGTTCAACTCACTGACAGGTTGATCATATAGTAGAAGACTGACTTTTAGTCACATCTTTTCAATCTGAACGCCAACGATCACAAAAGTGACATAAAAACAACAAAGCTGCTGGTGGACTAAGACTTATGCACAGTACTGTATATATTCAACTGGACCAAAACTGGAGGTATTAGCAGAAACAGGCTACACAGAAGACAACACAAGTCTAAGTACTGACTTAAATATTTTAATCATATTCTCATTTCAAAGCTGTAAAGAGGTTAAATTGAGTTTGTATTAACATTTGATATTGTGTTACAATTTGGTGAATATCATCTCATTTCCTGACAATGAAGGTCAACCATGGTAAATATCAACCAATACAAATGCCATTTGTATTGGTAAATAGCAAATTCCGGAGAATGTCTGAACCCAGTTTTTCTAAAACTTATATTGAGTAAATGTTTTGAATCTGCTTTGGTAATGTGCCGTTCAGTGAGTATTTCCATGGCTTTGGATACACTTAAAACTCTGCAGATACATTGTCCTTTGACCTTTGCGGGAACACTGCCTGGATTGCAAAAAACACTCTTATGTCTAAACTTATGTCTTTATGACCAATCAGGTCTAATAGAGGAGGAGAGCCGAGCATTTTCTCTTCATTTTCTTTCTTTTTTTGTTTTTGATGATTGGAGGTGGTAAGGCAGAATTAGTATGCTCTCGTCGTTACCCTCCTCGGCCCTTTCAAGCAGCCTGATCATGCAATTTCTGCCGCCCTCTCGAGGGACGGCAGCCAGGCTTTTAGTTGAAGCCCTGTGATTCATTCAGTATGAAAGCTCAGTGTTGTCTGCAGGTTAGCTGCTCCGCTCCTCCTCCATCGCCTTCCTCCTTCATGGACTTGTTTGATGGTGTAGAATGCCTCAGATGCAGTTTGAAGAGCAGGAGAGTTTTCCCAGAGCTGACAGGTTTACTCCCTGGGAGTGCGGCGTTGAGGTGCTCTCACGTGTTACTTGTCACATGAAAGCTCAACCTTGCCTTCAGACCCGTGGGTTACTTTGATTGATTTTGTGAGCATGCGGCGGAAAAGCGATTGATTGTGGTTCACAATCATTTGAGTGTTTCGTCAGGTGCTAGTTACAGTTGTCTGACATTCAGAGAGATCTTGAGTGTCCAACATCTCCGCTCGCTCTTGAGAGAATATGATGATAATGACAGAGTTAGTGATTACGAGTCTATGCGGCTTTGTGTGTAGTAAATCAACCCGCTCTTACTCTAAGTGTAAGGATGTGTATTGTCAGGATTTTATCAGTACCAACACAGATACCGGTACTGCTTAGCGATACCGGTTACTCGGTAACTTGGTGCTCAAGATTCGTGGGTGGTGGAGAGCTGCAACAGAAGAGGAAGAGGGAATTTGTACGTAGTTGGAAAAAATACAGGCGAAGCACACCTCACCTGAGACAAAGCTGATTTTGTCTAATCACAGCTGCCTCACACAGTTTGTATCCATCTCCAGGAAACAAGTGAAGGTGACTCTGGTCCCTGGTGGCTTCAACTGCAAGGTCGCCACTTCCAACATGTGAAAAATAATCCCCTCAATCACAGCTTCATTTCTCGCCGCCACAGTCTCTGCCCTCTCTGTCACTGAATCATTTTTCTATCTCCTCCTCTTCCCATCAAATTGTCATTTCCGTAGCCTTATCCATCTCTTGTACGTCTTCCTTTATTCTACAAGTCTGATTCACTGTATTTCTCGTCCAACCCTCTTTTTCTGTCTTATAAGCCTTCTCCGTCTTTTTATCTACCACGGTTCCTGAATTTCCTTCTTCTCCTGAGCAGCGGAGAAGATGAAAACGAGGAAATTATGTGCTCCACTTCTTCTGCACTTGCTTTCCACGTCTAGCTATTCTATTACACATGTTCACTCAGGTGTGAAGGGTACGTGAGGAGCAGTGGAATGTGATTGAAAAAGTAAATCACCAATATGAAAAGGAGCCAGCAGTAACATGGGTGAGGGTCACTGAAGTCGTCCATTGCCTGGTCAAACCCGACTTTAATCACCGACATTTCTCTTGAAACCAACTTTAAACCCGGACAATTCTATCAAACCCGATTTTGAACACTGGCAGTTCTATGAAACCGGACTTTAATCAGACATTTCTATGAAACCCGACTTCAAACGCATGCAAATCTGTCAAACATCACTTTAAACACAGATAATTCTATCAAGCCTGACTTTAAACACCAGCATTTCTATCACAACACTCTTACAGGCTCACAAGAGTTCATAGTACATATAAATAAATAAAATAGAAAGTTTTCTGGTATGATAAGGAGATTTATTTATTTATTTATTTATTTATCTTTCATTTGTTTATTTTTACAGGGACTGTGCTTAATTAAACATAAATGCACCAGAGTTAGCTTGCCGTGCAACTAATGTGCAACTGATGCCCCATGGCAGGTAGGTAAGACAACTGAAATAAAAACCACAGTTTATAAAGTTCAGTAACAGTTTTTCAAATGTACTAAACAACAATAAATATGACTTAAATATGAGGAAAACATAAATAAAAAGCAAAAGTTAATTTCGACATATTTGTCTGGATTTTTACTGGAATTGTAAAGGCCAACTGAACAAACGCTGTCGTGACTCGAAGAGTTCTGTGTTTGTTGTAATCTGCGGTCTCACCATTAGGTGTCACCCATTCTTACACACTGGACCTTAAAGCATTTTTTTTTTTATTTATCTGAAGTCATTTCGTCATCAGAATATTCAACATTTTCAAAATGAACTGTTCAAAGATTCTGCTGCCGCTCATCGTGTCCGTCTCTCTGTGTCTCTGTGTCGTCCACCAGGTGCCCTCGCCATCCTGATACCGGAGCTGGATCTCGTCATCTCATTGGTTGGCTCGTTCAGCAGCAGTTTCCTGGCGCTGATCTTCCCGCCGCTCCTCCAGATTGTAGTATTTCACGCCGAGGGCCTGTCGCCGCTGGTGATCTTCAAGAACATGGCCATCAGCGTGGTGGGGTTCCTCGGCTTCCTCTTGGGAACGTACATCGTCATCATGGAGATCGTCGCCCGCCACGCACAAAAACACCAGGGCGCGGTCTCGTCGTACCTGGTGCAGTGATATCGATGAAGAGACTCTTGACAGGTGGGAGTGACTCACCGGGACATTTTCAAACAATTCTAGGACACATTTTAATGTTTTAGTCTTTGACTCGTTGCCGTTGGACACGGCAGCCATTTTAGGATTTGTTTTGTCAAACGTCTTAACAGTATGACGGCGTAAAGATTCGTGGCGCTTGTTGTCGTGTTTCATTATCTCGCTACTGTACTCTTATTTAAAGTCCGTCAGGATTTAGTGCAATCGTTAACGTGTCAGCTTAACTACGACAAAGCTAAACAATTCCCTTACAAAGGAGATTCCTTCAGAAGAAATTTAGGGTACCTTATCATTTTTACATTCACGTATTTAATATTGCAGTCGGAAAATCAAACTACCTCACTAACTGGTGTCGATTTGGTCTTTTAAAACTTTTAAACAAACGTCCTTGAGTTTAACCTGCAAACCAAATCAGGTAGAAAAAAAGCAAAGGACGTAAAAATTCAATTTTTCGGTCTGTTTTTCTTTCTTTTTCACTGTATTCATAATATCAGCAGGAAAATCCTCTACATTTTAGCAACTAAATCATGTCAAACGCCAACAAATCAACTTATTCTAAATAAACAACTCAAGGAAAACTTTAATTTCAAGATTTAATATAGTTATTCAGTTACTGTCTTCATGTGGGACCTTTTCTCCTTCCTCTTCTAAAGTTTTGTCTTTTTTTAAAACTTTTATTTTATTCTGTTTTTTTTTTTAAATGTGTTTTTATGTTTTGAAATATTTACTAAATCAGCAATTCTGTATATTTATGCATTTTTAAGACTTAATAATTTGCAGTTTGAATTTGATTACTGAGACACTGCATGTACTATAATGTAAGATGTACGTAAAATAAAACGCGACAGAAGGACGAGCTGCAGGTTATAATGAGGCTGATTTTGAAAATAAACCCGTACGTCTCCTTCAGTCGTCAGAAACGGTGAATGCAACGTCCGTCCGGTTGTTTGTCGTCAGTGTTTATGTGACAAGTGTTTACCTGCTGGAATCGGTTTCAAGAAATAAGTGAAAACTTCATGTGTGGGTCAAGTTTTGTTTCCACGCACAAAAGCTGATGTTTGTGTTGCCATCCAAAGACAAATTATTTCCATTAACTAGTTTATAGGGTTTTATAATTAAAGGAGTTGTTAAATTCATAAAATCAGAAGTCGACATTTTAAAAAAATAAGTCAGATTTAAATGACTTGACATGTGACCTTTTCAACCATCGCTTTCATTCCCTGCTCAGATTATATAAGATTAAAAATGTCCATATGCATTTACCGGCCAATTTATGTCTCTTGTCATGTTTCTTCACTATGTTTCTTTTTCTTTATTCTGTTGAACTGTAGCAACATTTTAAGTAAATCTATCAGCCCTGTTTCGCTCACTGCTACACTGTTTACACATAATTACCTATTTTTTCCATTTATTTCCATTTCCTATTTTTCCCAACAGGTAGGGCTGCCACTAAAGATTATTTTCACTGATGACTTATTTTCTCAAATAATTAGTTGATTGGTCCTACAAATTTGGAAATGTTGATAAGTATTGATCAAAACTTAAAACAATGATGTCCACAAAAACAGAGTTTTTAATGATATAGAGCAGCGAAACCAGAAAGATTAGATTAGATTAGATTAAACCTGCGACCCTCTTTTGGAGGATGAGAGAGATTAGGTTTAGCTACAATCCTGCTCTCTGTCACCCTCTGTCTCACACAGCAGGAGTCTGCTTTTCTTTTCTTTTCTTTTCTTTTCTACTTAATTTCCTAAAGTGTCCGACCTTTTCTGTGCGTATTGACATTGAGGTAAAGACACATTTTCAGGACAAAGACGTCTCTGCTGTCTGGCAAAACCAAAGACAGTTGTATATTTGTAGATACGACTGATGGATTTTCACGAAACTTTCAGCAAAGGCGTGTAATGAGACGAGGAGCAGATGATTAGATTTTGGTGCTGATCCGAAACGCTGTCTGGATGCAGGGATGTTTTGAAAGACTGTTTATCATTACTTGTCGGAGCCCTACGCTCTCCGAGTGCTTCTAGTTTCACGTGTTTTCATCCACTATTTTTTAACCTATATGATGTGCAAAGCGCATAAAGCTCAGCTTTTGCCTTGCACGCCCTTTAAGTGTTTGTGTCAGCGTGGCAGAATGTAACTCTGAATAGATGAAGGACCTTGGAGCCCCGAGGGTCGGGGCTGCTTTTGTGGGCATCTCACCTTTTGTTCATCTTCTTCTTCTTCTTCACGTCCCTGAAGTGTTAACGCTCTTCGACATTTGCCATATAAGCAGTCTGAGTGATCTCACCTGGGGCCTAATTGATACAAATGAAACAGAAGCCGATCGGGTCGGTTAAAGGTCCGTTGGGGTTAATTTTCTTTTGCGTAAAGCTGCACTTTACGTTTCAGCCAAAGATGGAGTCTCATTAACCCACGTGAAAGCAGGGGAATCTTTAATGTTGGCCGATGTATTCAGACGACAGCACCATGCATTTTAGATGAGCTGGTCATTATAGACTGCTTCTGTGTTGAGCGAAGATTATTGTTTTGTTTTTTTTTTTGCTCCATTTCAACAGGAAACCATTAAAAGTGAGTCATTTTAGTTTGTGGACAAAAAAAAAAAAAAAAAAAAGACATTTGAGAACATCATCATTTCCAGGTTTGGAAAACACACTCAATATCTTTTGACATTTTACAGGTCAAACAATTATTCAAATCAAGAAATGAATCAACAGATGAATCAATTACAAAAGCAATAGTTAGCTGCCGCCCTATTTAACATGGGAAGTCCAATTTATCAATTTCAAATGTGTTATCACGTTGAATTTTTAGCGACCTCAAAATGTAAAGTTCTCTTAAAGCTGCATTGTTTGTTCCCCTAATTTAAAGAAATTGCCTTTGATGGTATTTTTTTTTAAAAATAATCTTTAATGCAATTACAGATATACGTATAAACCATGACACCTTCTCCAGCCTCAGTCACAGTTGTTTCACACGAGGCACAGACATGTGACTGAACTGACGTTCTTTCGCCACCTTGAACTGAGAACATGAAGATAAGGAGAAGCTTCCATGTGGAAACTTGGCTTTAAGGGATTCTTCTCGCTCCTTTTTTTTTTTCTTTTTTTTTAATCTCAAAAGCTCTTTTCCACTTCCAAACCAAGCAGAAAATAAGGTGTATTTTTCTCTTTGAGTGGACGACGGCTTCTCGTCCGGAGCGGCGCAGCCAATCGCGCGCTAATTGAAAGGGTCTTTTACATCAGTCACCAGCTGCTGCTGCTGCAGAATGACTGATGCTTTGTATTTATAAGTGAGAGCAACTGAAATCTGCAATGGTGTGTTGAACAAAAGCATCTTTGGGACGTTTAGTTAAAGCGGAACTTAGCAAGTCTGGTCTTTTCCTATACAGAGCTCCCACCTACAGTTTTGGAATTCAACACCAGCGTAAAAATGACTAAATACAAGCTGCGTGGAGCCACAACGATGCCCGTCGGCATCTGTTTTTCCACGCTTCGGTGTTTTACTCATGTGTGGCCTCTCGCTCAGTCAGGCAGTCTTTTCTTCTTCCTTACTTATCGGTTTTCTTTGCTTCTCTTTTTTGCCAGCTCCGCCATGATGAACAGCTAAAATAACACTATCGCTGCTCTGATCTTCTAGCTGGTACTGAGCCAGAATGTGTGTGGTGCCACGAAGCACTTTAAGAACTGACCTCCGGATTCTGAGGACTCTGGTTCGGCAGCCCTGATCTTGCAAGGCTGGTTTTCCACTAACAGACAGTAGGGGGCAGTGGAGACGCCCCCCCACTCTCTCCTCAACAAGACATTTAACCATCACATCAGAGTTCTGCTTTAAAGCGACACAATGTAGGATTGTGATGGGTAGCCCATGGCCTATTGGAAATGAAGCGTTGCTTGTAACTAGGGGGTTTGAATCCCGACAGGTCAAGGACTGGGGTTCCTCCCCATTGATTGGGTTGATTGGACAGTTGACCCCAGCCACAAGGGGGCCACATCCAGTGTACTCCTAGTTCTGCTCCCAAGTCCAGATAAAAGGGAGGGTTGCGTCAAGACGTCCATTTGGCATAAAATCTCTGTGGAGACCCCTTGAGTAGGATTATCAACTTTCAAGTAATTGCTTCTTCTGCATCAACTTCTAACAGGGTGAATGGCATCACCTGTATTGGAACTATGGATTATGGGTTTCTGGTCGGCACCAGAACCATGATTATCCTCTTTTACATAGAAGATGGTGAGCCTTTCGAGCGAGCGAGTGAGCTCAAGACGACGTGTCAGGATTTTAACGAACACTAAATACTTCCTGGAACAAGGTGACACATCTGTGATACGGATAATTTCTCTGTAAAAATTCTCTTGACGTAGAAACAGCTCAGTGTTAATCTGAAATTGCCATATTTGATATTTGATGCAGTGTTTACTGATTTCCTTTAGAATCAGTTTACGTCAGTTTTAAACTTTCAAAATTCAGAGGTTTGTTCACCTTCACAGAACAATCTCACCGCTGATGACGACATCATAATGTGAGCAGAATGGTACGTGACACACGTCGCATGCTTGGACGCTCACTTTTTATTTCCATTAAATTGAACAGGGATGTTTGTACTTGTTTTACTTTAGAGAAGAGATGAAGGTGTGGTGAGTCTCCCATTCAGTCTATTTTCATGTAATAAATGATTTCTCCTGACTCTTCACCTCATTCATTTAATCTCCCACTTTCTCTTCCCTCTGCCTTTTATTCCGTCTTGGTTTAATCTCTTTTTTCATCATAATCTCTCCATGACTGTCACTTCTGTTCCCGGCCTCCTCCATCAACGCCACACATCTGCTCTCCAGTTGTTCTCTTTCCAGTCCGTATTCCCTTGTCTTCATTTAACCTTTGGAGCTATTTTACACCATTTATTTAAATTTCACTTAATCTGCAGCATGACTCTGTTTCTATGGAAAAACAGAGGATTACGGTATAGAAACACCTGTTCATATAACTGCGAATTGGTATGTTATCCAGGTTTCCTTAAAATTCCCCAAATTGTCTCCCAACCAAGTGTTAATTCTTCTCCATTTTTGTACAGTGGGATTAAATTACAGTATATTACGTTCATTTAACCAGCTGTTTTAACCACCTGCTAGCTGTAGCTCCAAGTTTACTTAATACCACATAAAAGTCCTGTTCATAGAACTTTCCAAAAGATAAAAATATTCAAGTAGGTTAGTTTAACCTAGCTTAAGTCCTGGAAACATGAGGAAACTGCTAGCCTGGTTGTCCCCAAAGGTAACGAGCTTTAGCGAAAGCATGACCTGCAAAAATGTAAGCAATTTCCTTTATGTTTAGCTTTACTCTATGCATGTTTTTGTCTGACCCACCAACAAAAATAATAGGTAATCCTTGAAAAACACTGCAAATACAAAGTCTGTCATTCAAGTTGCCTTAAAATTCCCAAAATTGTCTCCCAGCCAAGTGTTAATACTGTAAAAGTCGCAGTTTGCTTTAATAATTCCCACAGTAAGCGAAACGTTTTTTGGTATTTCGGGAGTCAGAGCTAAAGAATATGTTAAAACCTCATCCCTTCCATGTTTAGCAGATGGTTCCAGAATAACTTGTACGCTCTAAATAATTTTAATTTCTCCATTTTTGTAGAGTGGGATTAAATTACAGTATAGTAAGATAATTTAACCGGCTGTTTTAACCACCTGCTAGCTGTAGCTCCATGTTTACCTAATACCACATAAAACTTCTGTTCATAAAAATTTCCAAAACATAAAAATATTCAACTAGATTAGCTTAACCTAGCTTAAGTTCTGGAAACATGAGGAAACTGCTAGCCTGGTTGTCTCCAAAGGTAACGACCTTGAGCTAACACATGACCTGCAAAAATTTAAGCGAGTACGTTTAGCTTTACTTTCTGCATTTCTGTTTTTGTCTCACCCACCAACAAAAATAATAGGTAATCCTTGAAAAACCTGGGATTACAGTGTGGAAACACCTGTTCATATACAGTAACTGCAAATACAAAGTCTGTCATCCAGGTTGCTTTAAAATTGCCCAAATTTTCTCCCAACCAAATGTTGTAAAACCCACAATAAGCAAGAAGTTTTTCAGTATTTGGATTATGGTATAGAAACACCTGTTCATATAACTGCAAATTGGTATGTTATCCAGGTTGCCTTAAAATTCCCAAAATTGTTTACCAACCAAGTGTTAATGATTTCTCCATTTTTGTACAGTGGGATTAAATTACAGTATAGTAATCTAATTTAAACTGCTGTTTTAACCACCTGCTAGCTGTAGCTCCATGTTTACCTAATACCACATCAAAATTGTTCATAAAAATGCATGTTTTTGTCTCACCCACCAACAAAAATAATAGGTAATCCTTGAAAAACCTGGGATTACAGTAGGGAAACACCTGTTCATATACAGTAACTGCAAATACAAGGTCTGTCATCCACCTTGCCATAAAATTGCCCAAATTTTCTCCCAACCAAGTGTTAATGTTGTAAAACCCACAATAAGCAAGAAGTTCTTCAATATTTGGAGTCAAAATCCTCAACGTTGTACCTTTATCAGCTGATGTCATCAGATTGGAGACAGTCAACGTGTGTGTGAAGTGACAGACAGGAGACAGTGTCTCACAGTGAACTCTCCTTTATTAAGACATGTTATTTACCAGGGCTCGGTTGTCGTCCAGACATTCGGAGGAAACATTCTCCACGATGCTGTGCAAAGCAGCGTGTGAAAGGAAAACAGGTACATTCTCATTTACTCTTCGCTGCACGGCCTTCACAGTCTTCACCATGTTCCACCATGCTCGGTTAATTGAATTGATTTTTCAACACAAAAGACAAAGAAAAAAATAAGGATTTGGATTCAGTGGGTAAATTATTTTTGTTACTGTCCACAGCAGACTGTTTAAAGCAGCCTTCACCTGGGGTCTGTTCACTAACAGCAGCTGCCACGAATGTAAATTTATTGTTTGTTTGTTCTGAGGCTGCGGGTTTTATTCCGTTAGCTCAGTGTTTCATTTAATATCTCCCTTTTTTAAACTTTGACAAGAAAGAAATTAAAAAACAGGCATTTTTTTTCCTCCTCACGCCATATATTCCATGCTGTTCTGACACAGTAGGGATGGTTTTAGTCATTTGAAGGTGAAAATATGAAAAGACGGAGGATGTTCCAGGGACATCTAGGTCATAGTTTCATCAAAATTTAAGTGAAATTAAATTTAATAATGTGAAATTTGTAAAAATTCACATTATGATTCGAATCCAATCATAATTTGAAATATATATGTTACAGTTCCATACACCTGTGACTTAAGGTTTGGGCCCTTTGTAGATCCACTGTGATCTGTAAGTTGTAATACATATGTGTACATAATATTGTAGCAATTGTACTAATTTTTCTCAAGAACTTTCAGGTTGTTAGTAATATGTTTTGTAAAAGAGATACTTCATTAAATGGAAAACAAAGGGAAAAATTTGGAGTTTCTTCTTGTTTATATGTTATTATTCTATTAAACTCGTCCAGCACACTTGAAATCAAATATGTGGCCCCTGAAGTAAAATAAAATAACTTTGACGCCCCTGATTTCACTATTAAATCAAAGGTTAAATTTAGTCCAGTTGAAATACAACTATGCTAAGTGGAATTCTTCAATTATTGATCATTTTCACAATAGTATCAAAGAGAAAATAATACATTTAATAGCACATGGTATTAAAATAATCACTTAGGTGACATGAGAACAATATTAGCCAACATTAGCCTAGCATAGCATAAACACTGATCATCATGTAAACAATAGTGTTTACAATCATGACAGTTAAGTCAGTACATCGCATTTTCAATGTATTTGTATGTTTTTGATCTGAAGAAAAAGCTAAGCTAGCAGTTTATCCCAGTGGCTATTGACGTGTGTTCCAGTTGAACTGGGAATGACGTCACACCTGAGGTATGTGTGTTAGCATTTCCATAGAAAACAGAAGTCAGGCGATTTTCAGGTTAAAGTTAGCATTATAGCTTGGTTTGCTAACTAGCAAGCCAATGTGGCAACGCACAGCATTGTGCTTACAACAAGTAGGACACAAAAAAGTGAGAGGTGCTTGAGGGCACTTTAAATGAAACCTTCTACTCATGACTGGAAATGTTTGACTTCCGAGTCCAACTTGAAAAAAGTTAAACAAATAAAAAACAAAAAAAAAAACCTACCAAAAGTGAAACCCCGGACATAAAAACCCTCACTCACTCATTTTTTACCGCTTTATCCACTGAGGGGGGGACGCTGGTGCCTAACTCCAGCTGACATAGGGCAAGAGGTGACATAAAAACCCTCTTAATTAAATAACATTTTTCCCAAAAGATAAAAAATATGAAAGTAGCAGGTTAGCTTAGCTTAGCATACGTCCTGGTTGTCTGCAAAAGTAACAACGGTAAGCTAACACTCGACCCTGCAAATCGCCATGCACAGATCATCACTTACAATTTCCCGCCAAAATTTAAGCTAGCTACTTTCACTCAGTTGTCATTAAGTGGAAACTTGGACTTTTTAAGGTAAAAAAACCTAAAACCTTTTATATTGTTTGTTTGTTTTGTCGGTTTTTTTTTTTTGGAACTTAGCACAGAGGAATAAAACATGACCTAAAAATGAAAAAGGCATTTCAGTTCCGCTAAATTCTACTCTTGGTGACAGTTTATTGGGAATAGTCGGGCAATATTTTGGCACAAATATGAAACATGGACGTGTTAACACAGTTTCTCTCCATCGGCTGGACCTGCTGCCGTTTTAAAGGTCCATATTGGACCCAATTTACCTTTTTAAATTCAGGAAGAACAAGTCTCTCACACACAGAGTGAAGTCATTAAAATGGGAGCGAAGCGTAGGCAGATAAACACAGCAGCAACATCCAGTCCATCGCTTTACAGGCGTTTGAAACATGTCATGTGGTCAGAATACCGCTCATAACAACTGTAACCTCATTTTCACTACTGATTGTTTTGGCATTCTCATGTTAAATATTCAAATTTGAAGAGTTAACTAATTAAGTCACAGATAGAGGGCGCTGTGCAGAGGCTGAACACAGTATTGGTGGTGAATGGCAGCGGCACAAGTTATTTTTTTTATGTTTTCCCCGTCTGGTTTTGATTATTAGAGTCACACACAGACGCCTTCACGCCTTCATATCAGATTATCACGGTATTCGCAGAATCCTGCCTTGCACCCGTGCTGCCCGTGTCCCTGGAGGAAGAAACCGATGATGTGAAGAGGTGAAAGAGTCTGGGGGTGAGATAAACAAGTCGACGCTTAAAGCACCAGCGCGGGTGGAACGAAGCATTTGTTTTCTAAGTTATGAAAAGTCAGTCCAAGTTCTGAACCTGTTTGTGGATTTTCAGGGCGCCACGGACGACAGTGACCTTATTTTCAACAGGAGATTACCGTAGCATTTTTGGCATTTGGCCACTAATGACATATCACTATTAATGTCATTGTCTACCACTTTATCCCCCACATGAGGGTTGTGGGGCTTCTGGAGCTAATCCCAGCGAAAGGCGGGGTCACCTTCTTACCTTCTTACTGCGAGGCAATAAAAAAATTAATGTTTGTAATTGAACGTGATTATTTATAAAAAATCAACCTGGTTGGCCTGAACGTACCTAGCGCTGTCATTTGTAAATCGTTTAGATAATCTGATTTAGCTCAACTACATAAAAAGCACAGAAGTGAGTCTAACTACAGACCCGGGTCAGTGACGAATGGCTGGTTACACTTGTCTAAAACCCGAATTTTATGGTTAAAAAGGTGCAGGAGAATCATGGAAACGCTCCCACTGTGACCACAATGAAGCCGCGTCGTCATGAAAGTGCATCTTCAATCCACGTACATAACAAATAATCACATACAAATCGAGGAGGTAGCCGTTCTATCGATCTGTCTCTCTGGGGTAAGTGGAGTCTGCTGCTGTGGAAGTCTGTGATAAATCGGTTCCGATGCTGTGACATTAGCATGTGTCGTCCATCACTGTCAGACTGTTGGACTGTGACAGGTGTAAATGTAATTTTGTGACAGTTTGACAGATTCCCCTCTTCCCTCATTTCATGCCCAGCGTTGCCGTGGAAACACTTGCTAGAGCAGAGACTGTGTTTGTGACGTGACTCGCTCAGAGCCTATTTGTGCAAAACGGTAAACAAATCATGTTTGGTAAATGGTGAACGCACGTTATTTGAAACATATTATTATATACATCTTAACTGGGGATCGCGAAACAGTATCTCCCCCTGAATCAGTAGATGAAAAGTGTTTCGTGCACCACATTACAATGCAGAATATACACCATAATTCATCCATCGCCGTTAAATATATATGTGCAAAGTGAGTAACTGAGCAGCAAATCGATGATAAATAAATGCACAAAAATAAAGGATTCACAGTGTGGAGTCTTCAACAATCCTGCTCTCATTAAACGTGGAAAACCTGAGATCTGTTGAAACTGACTTTGTTTTGGCCGACATTTCTGTCAAATACGACACACACTGTATTCGTCTGTCCAACTCTGTGTCCCACATGAGTCTTGATGAGGTAGATGCTACACCAGTCACGTTACAAGGTAATTTACTCAGAATAACCGATGAGGTGTCGAGGTTGCTTTTTTTTTTTGTTAGTTTTCGGGTTTTTTTTTTTGCATAAGGAGCATGGCTTTATTACAGCTGTAATTAAAATTATACTTGAAATGACGGTAAATGATGTAAAGACATTACTTTTTTTTATTTTTTTTGAGAACCTGAAGAGTTAATCAAACACAGAGACACTCAAGTCTTGATTTATGGCACAAGGGAGCCTCGTTATTCCATATCTGGCCGAGCATTCCTTCAGAATCCGTTGCGTTTTTTTCCACTCAGTGGTTCGAAAACTGCTGTGTCTTTACGATTGATGATTAAACCGGACACGCACAGTTACCTGTTGCCTTTACACTCTCATACCTATAACATGGAAATCACCTCCATCAATGAGGTTCTGTTTTCATGGATTATCCTTCTGTTAGCAACTTCCTGTCTACAGTTTTTAACGGCTCAATCCGAATCATGGTAATCTCTGTCAAAATATCAGCAGATTGTAATGAAGTTCAGTATGTTTTTGTATCTGAAGATGTTTATATCTCAACATCATCTTATATAAGATGGTAACAGCTATGAGCATGTAAAGTTCTATACAGATCCAGAAAGTCTTCTGGATCCAGTGGATCAAGACGTTGGAGGTCTGTGCTCTCTTTTATTTTCTATCAGTGCTTTTATTTTGAAATCTGGGCGTAAGAGGAAGTTGTCTCAGCTTGTAAGGACTGAAAAAAGTCCAGCCTTCCCTTGCACGACGCCATCAGCCAACGAGGTAATATGTTTTATATTTATGTTTTTGACGATGTTTCGTTGGATGTTGAGCTCATTTAATTCCTTTAAACCAGTTTAAGCTCATGTTGTCTGTGCGTCGAGGGAATTATGCTGGATTAAGTGTTGCCTAAATTTCTGCCTTTTGAGAATCCCTAACAATTTGGCTGCTTTATCTTTAATCCAAACTGTTTGGGAGAAATGAAGTCTGAGTCCGGTCAAGGAGTTCTGGCTCCCGTCAAATCGGTCGACGTCCATCTTGCCTCGCCAGTTTTGAGAGTTTGACTTCTTCTTCTTTAAACCTGCAGTAGCCCTGAGAGCTCAGCGCAACTGCTACTGTCGTGCAAATACTCAAAACACAAGCAAATATGGAAAATAAATCTTCAAATTGACAAAATAATTAAGTTATGAAGTCACTACTCATCAGTTTAGCCAAAAGAGTATTTGTCATGTATTTTCTTGTCTTTTCTGTTATTATTATTAAGTATTTTGCACTCTCGGGGGCCAAGTTAAATTTATAATATTATGGAAATTATTATTATAAACAAACGTGAGTGTCGTTTTCTGTGAGAGCCTCGTGTTAAACTTTGACGTTCGAATGTAAATCAACAATTTTCCCACAGCACCATTTTGTTTTTCCTCATCAAAAGATTACGTTAATGTAGAAGAACCTTTTAAGTGATGAGTCACTTTTGTCCTCCGTGAACGATCAGGAGACAGAAACAGCTGTAAAGTTTGTGTTTTTGCCTCGACCGTTAGTGAACGGAGGGGTTTGTGCATCACATTAGAAGGAAGGTGACCACAGTGTTTGGATAATCCAACATCCAAGAAATCATTTATGTAAAAACATGACAGAACACATCACTAACTTCTTTGCTGCGTTTTGCTTTTCTCTCCGTTTCCCTGAAGGTTTCTCTGTTGTGAGGCGTCACTTAAACTCCCTGTTTTTCCTCTCCCTTCATTTTCTTTCATTTCCCTTCATTACTACTGCTTTCCATTTTGTCAAGTCCATTCTCTCTTGTTCATGGCCGTTTTCTCCTCGTCATTAAAATAAAAAATTAAAAAGTGCCTCAGCAGCGTAAATTGAAGACGATGAGGACGATCCTCTTGTACTCCTTCCTGAAGTTGTGGTTCAGGACGCCGTAGACGACGGCGTTGAGGCAGCTGTTGAAGTACGCCATGAAGTAGCTGGCCGTGAACAGCCACTCCGGAATGGAGCGGCCCAGTCTGGAGTCTAGCGCCACCGCCAGGCCGATCAAGTTCAGCGGTGCCCAGCATACGGCGAAGAGCACGAACACCACGAACATGGTGAGGAAGTTGCGGAGGTCGTGCGGCTTGATTTTGGGCCGTGAGTCCGGCTTGACCCTCCTCCTCACCTGGATGACGAGGATCCAGATGCGCAGGTAGCAGTAGGTGACGATGCCGATGGGCAGGATGAAGTGCACCACGACCACGGTGATGGTGTACAGCGAGCTGACCGACTGGGCGAAGGTGCACGAGTACACCCGGGGGTCGTACTGCAGCGACTCCACGAACCAGTTGGGCACGATGGCGAGGATGGTGAGCGCCCAGACGAGCACGACGTAGCACATGGTGTTGCTGTTGGAGAAGAGCTTGTCGTACTTGAGGCTGTGGCAGATGTAGCAGTAGCGGTTGATGGCGATGCCGGTGATGTTGAAGATGGAGCCGATGACGCTGAGGCCCATGAGGAAGCCGCTGATCTGACAGTGGATGTAGCCGGCGATCCAGCCGTCGTGGAAGATGGCGGTCAGGGCCAGCGGGTACGGGTAGATGGCGACCACCAGGTCGGCGAGGGCCAGGCTCACCACGAAGGCGTTTCCTGCAGAGCAAGAGGAGGAAAACAAACGTCATTCTGCTTTAAAGGTAAAGTTCCAAGTGACAAGAAGCCCTTGTCTCTTGGAACTGAGATGGGATGGGGGCAAGAATGTGATGAGTGAAATTGCCAAAAGATTCAACATGTTGTTGCTAAAAAAGCCGAAAAACAAACAACCAAAAAACAGAAGCCCAATTTACCTAGACTGGTGTGGACAGTCGCTAAGAAAGCCAATGCAGTAGCCTGTGTTTGACCAGAGAGGGCAGTAGATACGCCGATTTCTATCACAGCATGTATCATTTCAATACTTTGCACTAATTGGATAGTGGTTTACACCTGAACAGTGGTTGATGGTTTTAGTTTTAATACAACTGGTCTGTATTTATATAGAGCTTTTCTGGTCTTGATGGCCACTCAACGTTTTGCCATGCACACCCTGTCGGCCATTAGCCGTCAGGTGCAACATGGAGTTAAGTGTAGACTAACCACCGCTACCTTTCAACTGAATTGACGACTCACTCTAATTAATATTGTGTAAATCTCGGCTGTTTTATGGTCTACACCAGATAGGCCTTTAAAGCAGGACTTTTCTGGCATTTCTGGTCACTATTCCGCCTTTTTCCTCTGCAGAGCTCCAGAGTACATATTTTTACGACACCACTGTAAACATCCATCACCTACCTCTTTATCCTCACTGTTGTGAAAACTGGCCGCTGATGTTCCCCCCCTCCCTTCCCCTCTGGAATATGTGCATTTGTTTTCAATGGAGACATGTCCAAGTCCATGTCCAAGTCAGTCAGCATCTGTTTTTCATGCTTCTGTGTTTTTTTACCTCTCGCCATTTGGTCGTATGTTTACTCGTGTGTGGTTTCCTCTTCCTCACTTCCTCCGACAACGGTTTTCTCTGCTTCTTCTTCGCCGGCTCTGTCACGATGAACGTCTAAAATAACACGATCCCTGCCTTGATCTTGCCGTAAATCTTTTTACCAAGACTTTGCAAAGACCTCCCGATTGTGATGACTCTGGGTGGGCAGCCCTGATCTTGCAAGGCTGTTTTTTTCCACTAACAGACAGTAGGGGGCAGTGGAGACAGCCCCCAATCTCTTTACCCATTAAAATGACTCTAGAGCTGTTAAATTAGGGTAAAAATCCTGCATAGTTCTGCTTTAATAATGCAGGCTCTTATCTGTCGTCATTCACAAAGATGATCTTTGTATCCAGCTCTTTCAGCAACAGCAAATACCTCCCTCTCCATCGTTTTCCTGCTGCAGTAACATCCAGCATCTTCACTAAAAGACCTTCTGACCTTCACCACCACTGTGATCCACGTGTCTACACTAAAACCTGCAGTGTGTGTGTGTGTGTTCGCTGCTGCTGCTGCTGTAATTAATGTGTTTCATCGTTAATATTCTGCTCGACGTCTCTTTGTGTGCGGCTCATCAGAGGAGGGAGGGTGAGGGAAAGGCTGTGGCTCGCAGGGCACACGCCAGGGACTTGTTAGCCATCAGTCGGTATGTATTAGTCCGCAATTCTGTCTTTATTACCGCTTTTGGCCTTTGCAACTATTTCCCAACTATATCACTCCTCCTCTGTCAGATGGAGCCATATGTTAATGAGTACAGAGGCTGCCAATTCCCAGAGTAGTTCACTGACTGAAGAAAAACATTAGCGCTGCCACAGTTGCTCTCGTGAGAACAATAAATTAATGTACACATTCAGGCATGGCCTCTGTACATATCTAATTTGTGTGAATGTGCATTTATATACCAGTATTTGATGACGAGAACAACATGAACTTAATCCAGTCAGCCTTTTGTGACTGGAAACTGAAGTTTGTAAACCACTCACTCTCCCACACCAAAGTCCAGAGAGGAAATCAGTGATTTTAGCTCACAGGGACACAGGAGCCGCTGGTCTACTGCTGCCTCCTGTGGTTGGTTTTTGACATGGAGGGACATCTGAAGAAAGGTTTTCAAACATCGTATTCATAAAATAAGACATTTGAACTTACTGATGGACGCAGCAGTGGATCAACAACTCCCGCGTGCTGTGATGTAAAAATCAGGAATTTTCTCTATGGACTTTGGTGCAAGAACGTGAGCAGTTTACCTGAAACTTGGATGGCATACACATTTATTTGTCGCTTTATCTCAGCATTAGCTTTGTCTTATAATAAACTGAAGTTTGTGTTGTTTTATAAACCACTCACTCTCCCACACCAAAATCCATAGAGAAAATCGGTGATTTTGCATCACAGCATATAGGAGTTGTTCATCCACTGCTGCCTCCATCAGTAAGTTTAAATTAGTTATTTAATGACTTCAGGTTTTGAAATAATTTGTCCCGATTTACCTCAGTGACACAAACTGACCACAAAAGGCAGCAGTAGAACAGCAGCTCCTGTGTCCCTGTGAGCTTAAAACACAGATTTTCTCTCTGGACTTTGGTGTGGGAGATTTGGTGCTTTACAAACTTTAATTTTCTTGTTGAAAATGTCAAAATAAAGTGTTAGATAGTTTAAACTTAAAGAGGCATTAAATGTATCAGTTGATAAGGTATTTAGTTGCTTATTAATAGACTTTGGTCTATTCCTGCAGCAGGTTGCCCCACTTCTTTCTCTAAACCATTTGCTAATTAATAAACATTTAAATTACAGCTAATTAAGCCCACGTTCACAGCATGGCTGTAGCATCTATTAGCATGAATCCAACATTCTGTGACTTTGCAGTAAAGATTGAACACAGTCGGACATCGAGAGTCATGTTACCAAGGTCACTCATGACAAATGGAACTCGGCCTATTATGTTAATTGGCCTGTTCATTAAGACAAAGGATGAATTGATTAGCAAAGATTTCTGCCGGCGAGGATTTGACCTTCGGACACATGGAAAATGACGCAGGACTTTCAAAGATGTCGCATATTTTTTTTCCCCCTCATTAAAAAAATGCTAATTCAGTCCGATACAAAAATCTGACGACACGATCGGTCGGAATGTGTGAGCAGCGTGTGACGGCTGTGTCGCTGATCCGCTGTGTCGCACATACTTTCAATGTGCAGTCGGAATTTGGAATTTCCGAGGTCAGAATTTTGATCTCCGACTCGGAAACTCGGGATTCCAGAAGGCTGCCGCCGCACCAACGCTTCTACTTCAGTCGTATTTATTTTCCGCAGTAAATCAGTTGTACTAAGCGTTATGTTTAATTTTTAATCGTACGCTATTTGTGTGAGCAAAGTACCATGTTGTTATTGACTGTATTGTTCTGACGTCTGGGTTCCGACCGATACCGCCCGACTTCTCAACGGGAACGTGGTGAGTTTGGATTTCTGAGTTTTCCGACATAAATAAAATGCAGAATTTGTTCTCGGGGAGAGTGACTCTGCTCCTGTGTTGCACGATTTAAATGTTTTTAAATAAATACAATAAATCGTCACCATATGACCTCACATCTGTCTGTCCTGCAAATATTTCCACAGTAAAAAAAATGCTTTGACGTAAGTAACAGGACATGTTTAGTTGTTTGGTTATTTAGTTCATTTAAACTAAACTCAACAAGTTCATGTAACTGAATTTAGTTTGAATTAACTGCTGATTTTTTTTTTTGTTTGTCAACCATTTTCTTTTTTCAGTGCATGGTTATAGGTCTTTTTTTGTTTATTTTGCTGCAGGACAATATAAATTTTTAAGAGGTAATGATTAATATAATGTATAAACTAGTTCTCTGATTTGTCAGCTCCATTTAACAAAAAAATATTAAAACTTAAAAAAAAAGTAATATTACAAGGAAAAAGTCATAATATTAAGGAGAAAAAATGAAGGACATGAAGTTATACTTCATGTCTGTTTTCACGCACAATTCGAAGGTAGAGCACAGACAGGAAGTCATACTTTTTTTCCACCCATTCAAAGAGGAACCATTGATATTTATCTTTTTCTGGCTGTTTTGTGGTTTGACCTTGCAACATTATGACCTTTCACAGACAAAACGAGCCGTGTTGACATATGAAGGTGTGTGTGTGTGTGTGTGTGTAGCTGGTCTTCCTCATGTTGTGGGGACCTAAATGTGTCTCCACACTCACATTATGGGGACTTGTCTTCCTTATGGGGACAAAAATCAAGTCCTCATAATGTAAATGACTCCATTTTAAGGTGAAGACATGTTTTAAAGTTAGGCTGAGGTTAGGGTTAGGTTAAGGTTAGGGTTAGAACACTAGTAATTATGGTTAGAGTAAGTCTCCAAGAAATGAATGGAAGTCAATGTCATGTCCTCTGTAGTCATGAAAACCAGTGTGTGTGTGTAAAGTTAGAGCTTCACTGCTCCATCACAACACAGTGAATCCATATTCATGTATTTGTCGTACGTGGAGAACACGCTCACTAAGTGCTTTTAATGTGATCCTCACTACGACGTTTTCCTCTGTGGGAACATGCCACTCAGTGAGGAAAAAACAATTAGGAGAGAGTGTGGATTGATTTTCACTCATGTATGTGAGGAGTTCTGTTTTTTTGTGCACAATGGAGTCACAGTCAGAGGCTTCATATGGAAACAGAACAAAACAATCCTTTTCTTTGTCATTTTGTAACCACCACATCGCTTAAAAGAAATATCCCTCAAAGGTGTCTCTAAAGGCTTTCTTACATATGGCAGGCCAGTAAACTTAAGTTTGTACCAAAGTCCATAGACAAAATCTGTGATTTAAGCCCTCGTGGTCACAGGAGCTTCTGGTCTACTGCTGCCTCGTGTGGTCAGTTTGTGTCACTGAGGTAAATCTGACTGAAGGACTTTTAATGCCGAAGTGACCAAATAAGGCATTTGCACTTAGCGATGGAGGCAGCAGTGGAACAATAAACTCCTGTGTGCTGTGATGTAAAATCGTTGATTTCCTCTATGGAGTTTGGTGCAGGAGATAGCGCTTCTCAAACTTTTACTTCATTCATCCCAGAGTTAAAAGTTCATGTAAAATGGTGACCACATAAGGTTTGAAAGGTTTGAATGAACTTGATAGAATTGTGTTTTCTTGTTTCACAGAAGTGACCGTGACTTTCTGCAACTTTCACTGTGGAAAAAACCCTGACATTATTTTTAAACACTAAAAATTTAAGTTACATTGTGTTAAACTGCTGCTTTGCAAATATTAGCTTGAAACTTACTCATTATTTCATGTTCAAGTAAATTAAATTAATGAATTACAATGACTTATTCCTCAAATTCCATTTTTTTTTACAGTGTCTAACATTTTATCACAATAATTGGCTGGTTTTATACTTTTTTTCTGTTGGTCACGTGCTGTAATTTTGACTAAAGTTAAAGTTCAAATGTAAGAATAACTGGCAGTGACGTCTACCTGCTTTCCTGAGCTTCTTGTTCCTGAACACGGACACGATGACCAGCAGGTTCCCGATAACATCCACCACGATGGTGGTGATGAGGACGCCGGCCAGCAGCGTCCCAACCCAGGGGAAGGACTGCTGCTGCTGACCCGGGCCGCCCTCCTCAGCCGCCGCGGGCGTGGAGTTGCGCGGCCCCATGGTTCCTCCCACCATGGTGGGCTCCTGGTCCTCCAGCGACATCAGCTGCGGGAGATGCCGCGGGTCGACGAGTCTCATCGGGTCGTATCGGCGCGGAGCGTCGGTCCGTTCATCATTACGCACCGCGGTCAGGACGCACGGCTGCGCGCGACGGCACCGGAGCGACTGGTCCTGGAGTTACGGAACAGCACATCCCGCTGCGGGACACGTGACTTTATTACTTTGAGATGAGTCAACTTAAAAGCAACAGATTCATCTTCAGGAAGGCGCGCGCCGAAAGTGAACACAAGCCAGTGCCGTGCGCTTTCCCGGTCTGTTCCGTTCCCGGTCTTTTCCCGGTCACTGGAAGAAGATTTTCAGGTCATGCGCTTCATTGTGTGAATCTAATCCGATCTTTCATTCACAAATCCGCGTATTGATTCATGATTCCCGCTTCGTTCACGCGACTCCAACTTCGACTGAGCGTCAGTGGAGGAGATTTACGCGCCTTATAGCATCCAACAGTAACGCCCCCCCCCCACACACACATACACACATCCTCTCTCTCTCTCTCTCTCTCTCTTCATTTCCGTTTTGCATCTTCATCTTTTCATCACCAGGTTTCTTTTTTTCCTCGGGTAAATTTGATCCAGCAGTGATTCCACGTCTGGCTCTGCTTCTTATCGCCTCCTCCAGATGCTGAAGAGTCCGTGAACGTTCATTTTTCTCACGCGTGAAGGGGATCTCACGTGTCTCCCTCGTTTTCTTAAATTTCTCTGACCAAAATTAACAATAATAATAATAATAATAATAATAATAATAATAATAATAATAATAATAATAATAATAATAATAATAAATCAATTCACTTTAATACAGTTTTTGTAAAATCTTTGTAGTTGTTTGGATTAAATGTGTATTTTCAGGTATCTTCAAAGTGTACACTGAAATATGCAGTTCTCTTTACATCAGAAGTCAGAGGTCTGAACTGGGGGTAATGAGTCGTCTCACTGCACCAAACTCCATGGAGAAAATCAGTGATTTTACATCCAGGTGAACAGGAAGTTGTTGATCCACTGTTGCCTCCATCAATTAGTTGAAATGTGTTATTTTATCATTTCGGCATTTAAAAATCTTTCTTTCAATTTGCCAAACTGACATAAGAGGTTTTCTCTAGGAAATTTGGTGCATGAGCGGAAAACAGTTTATCAACCTCAGTTTCCAGCCAAAAAGACAATGAGACAAAGTGGTGAAAGTACTCTTAATAATCGTCAGTACCTGCAGAGTGAGTGGCCGGAAACAATGTGTCAATTCTTCATACAACCACACCTCAAAAACCACTAACTATTCCTTTAAAATGCTCAGTTACTCCTAAGATTCTTAAAAAAAAACACTTACAGAGCTGTGAAGCTCAGTGACTCAGACCGTATGATGTAAGCGTGTTTTTCTTCTGTTGATAAGTACGTGACATATCCTTATTCCTCACATCACGTAACTGAATCGTTTTCCATTTATTGCAGCAGTTTAACCTTTATATCACCTCGTCACCTGTAGGAAATTACGGTAGTTACATTTATTCTCAACTATTATTTGCAAAGAAACCAAAACTCCATCACTCATTTAAATCCAGGGCTGCAACTAATGATTGTTTTAATTAATGATTAATCTGACAATCTTCTTCTCAATTAATCCCTAAAATGTCAGAAAATGATGAAAATTTTTAACCAAAGTTTCCCAAATGAAATGAACGTGTCTGCGATTTTCCCTAAAACCATCATGTTTCAGTATTTGCAGTTTAATATGAACTCTGTATTTTAACCGCTCTTACTTTAACAACAAAAACATTCTACCTTTTTAAATTATGGAACAATGTAGTGTGCCACCTAGTGGTTAGTATGTGCAACAGCAAAGAGCAGAGTAAGCTTATACAGTACGTACATGTATAGTGGTTTGTTTACACAGAAATGTGTGTGTAATGTTGAATGAACATAATATAGTCTTACCCATTCACTTTGAGTGGTGAGCAATAATTGTGTTTGTTAAGCAATATGTTTTCTGTCGCACGTAGGAAGTTTCAAGCCGATTGGTCAATGTACGGCAAAGTTCCAGGTCACTTCCTGTTTTTTGTGGCGATTGTTCGAAATTTGCCGAAATTCCGATGGTTGCCGTGGATACGCCCGTTTGAATCTGTGAGTCCTTTTGATAACTTTTCATCTTTGATGTGTTGAGTACAAATTGGCACATTGTTTTAATGGCGGTACAATTAACGTGCTCAGACGGTTTTGTTCATTTACGAAGACAAGGTGGACTCCAAATTTGAAATGGCTGACTTCCTGTTCAGTTGAGGCCAGTATTCCAATAGACTTTTTTCTTTGTCTTGGGCCGTGACATGCTTCCACCAAGTTTTGTGGAATTTATTGCAGCTAAAATACACGGTCGTCGGTGGCACGACGTTTCTCTTACCTGTATTCTCTTAAATTGCCATCAGGGGGCAGCATCACTTTCTTAACATGTAACTCTATATAAGAAAATGAGCAGATTTATGAACATTTTCCTGAAGATTTTATCGTCTTACTCATAAATGTCAGGTTTTCTTCATAAAGCACGCAAATTCGGCGTCAAATAGACGATTCGAAGAAGCGAGGAGCCGCGTAGACCCATGGTGCTCAAACTGTGGGACGTGTACCACCAGTGGTACTCGAGCTTCCTCTAGTGGTACTTGGAGGAAAATCAGAAATATTGTTCTAGTGTATATGAGTATGTGATCAGAGTGGAGCTGAGGAATTTTGACCGGAGTGCATAGAAAATGAAACAAATATCAAAATAATAATAATAATCCATCTTAATCTAATTTCACCAGAACAGTGTCTGAAGTATATGTGAGGAAGAGGAGGATGATGAGATTATTTTAGCAGATTATCTTATTTACACCACTGTATTTTAACATTGGTGATAATGGCGGTACTTCGAGGGCTCAATATTTCCTCAGGTGGTACTTGGAAACATTTGAGAAGCACTGACATAGACCATACTACAAAAGACGGGGCAGTTTTTTTTTTTTTTGTGCTGCAAATAAAATGTTCCCCCCCAAAAAAACATTATTTAAACTCATCAATCAACTATTTTTGTTGTGATCCTGCGTACTGCAGCTTTAACTGCAGGGCCAAAGATGACACGCTAACACTGTAGCCCACGTGTTCCTGTTTTTACCGTGTTTCCATGTGTGTTTCGTGTAATTCAGGACCATTTTACTGCAGTTGTTTACCAACTTACTTTGATTTATTTATCCCCCCACACAGCACAGATTTACCGAAGCAGTGTTGTAGAGGACTCGGACTCACATGACGGATCCACACGTGGACACAGTCACGTGTATTTTACACCTAGCGTCTACACAATAACACGTAAATACCGCCACAGAGCCGCGTGCGGACTCATCACTGCTCTTCTGGGTCACACTGAGGTTCAGTTTATGTTCGTTTCCAGGAATCATTTTGTCTACAATCATAATTTGAGAGCGTAAAGGAGCAAAACATCCATATTATGGAAACACACACATGACTACAGAGGACATTGCATTGACATCCATTCATTTCCTGGAGACTTACTCTAACCTTAACCATAATTACTAGTGTCCTAACCCTAACCTTAACCTAACCTCAGCCTAACTTTAAAACATGTCTTTAAAATGGAGTCATTTACATTAAGGGGACTTGATTTTTGTCCCCATAAGGAAGACAAGTCCCCATAATGTGAGTATGGAGACACATTTAGGTCCCCACAACATAAGGAAGACCAGCCACACACACTGTGAATGTGTTCTGGTTTCTTTGCTCCATATAACAAAGAAATCATTTTGGTTTGTGCACGAAACATGACATTTGAAAACATCATCATTTCAAAGTTTGGGAAACACTTTTCTGGCGTTTTATGGACTAAACAACTAATTGATGATTGGGAACATTGTCAACAAATGAATCATAATTATTAATGAAATGAAATTGTTAGTTTGTAGCCCTAAAGAATATGAAGGTGTATGTAGGTGGCTGTTTTCATGTTTTCAGTCTTTCCCTCTTGTCAACACTATATTCTCTGTTTAATCCACTTTGGAGCATTAAAAACACCTGGATTATTCACGGTAAATGTGACAGAACCACAGGCTGCACTTTCCTGCTCTAATCATGCTCGTGCTGAAACGTGTTATGTTATCGACCACGGTGTTTGCATGTATGTTGTGGCGGAGCGTGGAAGAGAAGCACACGTCTGTCACAAACATGATGGCTGAAACGCGTTCTATGAATTTATCATCATACATTAACGTCCCCGCGCTGTGTGCTTGTATCCGTTTAGCTTTTCTGTCATAAACGCTGACCTTGTCAGGACCAGTAGTCCTCATGGAGACCAAAACCTGGTCCCTAATGAGGCAGAACCTCATTTCTGAGGAACTGGTTAAGATTAGGAGTAAGATTTGAATTGTGGTTATGGTTATGGTTAAGGAGAAACTTTATTTTGTGCTATTTCTGTGTACATTTGTGTCAACCAGGCAAATTGACTTTGACCCATGTTCTCTCCCTTTTTTTTTTAAACATTCTCTGTAGATAAAACGGTTTTTCCTGCATCGTTAACCCAGTGTGGCTACATAATGTGACATTGTGTGACGTTATATTACGTGATGTGACGCTATGTTACATTATATGATGCTACGCTACATGACGTGACATCCAGAGCTCATAAAATAAATGGTCAAATGTGTAATGATATCCTCTTATACCCCGTCCCTATTTTTTTGGGTCACTGCTCGAAAATAGCATGTCCAAAATAAATAGAGTATTTCTCTGTAATTACAAGCTCTATGTGAGTTATTTTGATATCACATAACAATAACACTTGTGAGAGTCCATCAGAAGTGTAAGCATCACTGTAGATGCCACTGTGTCAGATTAAATGCAGCCTGAACCCAGAAGAAAATGAAGAATTTTCACCCTTGCCTAAAAAAAAAAGGCATATTATAGTAAACATACCTTTGAATATATGCAGTAGTTGCTTAAAAGCTCAAGAAAATCGTGTAACAACATTTGGAAATAAGCTGGAGAAAAGCTGATGCTTATGAAATGAAACACAGCAAAATAACAGAGGCCTTAGTAAAGAAATACCTAGGCGTTTCCCTATTTCCCCCTCCAAATAAAACCCAGATAAAGCCATCAAAAGGGAGGATAATTGTCTCAGACTGGAGCAGATTCACTGTCAGGTCTAACTGGTTTGACTGGGACTGTCCCTGTCCCTTTGCTGGCATCTGGTGGACAGCTGGAGTCTCCGTCTGTGACTAAAGGCTTCTAGCTCTGGTTTCCATTGGTCAATCTTGGTGATTGACACCTCGTTTTAATCCTCTAAACCAATAGAATCGCGCCGTGGTGTTTCCAATCGTGTAGCTGCTGTTGGTCACGTGATATGAGCAGAAACGTGCTGTCATAGCAGGGAGATTCAGTGTTCAGAGCAGGCTAAGGGCTGCAGCTAACTACCCGAAGCAGTTTTGTTCCCGTGGATGTACATGTTTTTGATCATCGTCAAAGGTAAGACAATATTTCTGACTGCTATTCCTGAGAGGGAGTTTTTGCTTTGGTCTCATTTTGTGGCTGGTTCAGTGAATATTTGTCCTAGAGAAATAAAAGTGGTGCAGTTTCCAGCAGACGTGTATCGCGCTGTTACTGTAATGGCGGCATTTGTTTACACTGTAGTAGCTTAGCATAGCGCCACCTACATTAGCTGGTTTTGACTGTCTGGTGTTTTAACTGTGTTTGATTTAGTATAAAAATGGTTTTTATGAGGTTGTTGCTGAGTTTCCTACCTTTCTCTGGATATGCGGTGTGTCGTTGTCGTGGTGTGTGTTACGTTTTTTTGTTGCGCACCGCTGGATGGCGCTGCGCTGCCCCCGGTTCAGGGGCCGTCGGGGCCCAAGTGGATAATATTTACATTTCTTTACTGAAAGTAACTTATTGACTAGTTGATTCAGAATGAGCTGTTTGTCTCAGATTGTCTGATGTGATTTTCTTCCCGCTCAGCTTCAGTCCATCTTTATATTTGTACACATTATACACTGTAAATGAAAACATTATATACAGCATTTCCTTGTTTTCCATAATTATTGCCTTTCCCTTTCCAGTTGTTTGGTCATTCATTTCTATCAACGTGGGTTTGGTCGCTGAGTGTGGCTGAAATTCAATTAAATTATTATCTGAAGACACTGTACGTTGTAAGGCCAAAACCTTTACAATATTACAGAGAGAAAAAAGAAACCCAACAGTTCACACAATGAGCAAACACTAGGGGGTTGTATCAAGTTTAGAGTCAGTTATGTCATGTTTATAGAACTACGGTGTCATTTATACAAGCAGCAGCAGAGATTATTGATAAGAAATTGTACTGACCAACTTTTAATCAAAGAATATTAATAATGACAGCAGTATTATTGTTAGTGATAATAATAATAATAATAATAATAATAATAATATCATCAAAACTGGATCTGGATCCTGCAGCCTGCAAGATGAGGACACAGAGAGAGGATGGAAGGAAGCAGACATAGACTTGGGAGAGAAATAAAAATAAGGTTAATGACACATAAATAGGGCTGCAGCTATCGAATATTTTGGTAGTCGAGTATTCTATCGAATATTCCATCGATTCATCGAGTAATCGGATAAAACGTACTTTTATCCTATTCCTCCTGTTACTTTTGCTTTGCTGCGTTTGCTCATTTTCGCTGTATTCACTGTTTTCCGTCCTGGCGTCTGCCGTTCTGTGCAGCTAAACTGTCCGCACACGTTCCCCAAAGCCAGCTTCCATCTTCTTCCGCTTTGTAGGGGACGCATAGCCTGTGACGTAAGCACGTTGTGTCACACTAAAAAGAATCCGTGCGAAACGTGAGCTTTAAATTTAATTAGACGAGGCTTCGAGGCAGAGGAAGTTCCTCGATCATTTTTTGTGATCGAGTTACTCGAGGAATCGTTGCAGCCCTAGATATAATTAAGTCACATTCATACCCTGAGTGTGAGGGAGTGAGTTTGAGGGAGTGAGCGTGAGGGAGTGAGCGTGAGTGCACCACAGGAAATCCCCTCTTCCCCTCTTTCTAAGAACATCAGCCGTCACTGGTGACATTCACTCAGAGAATCTCAATGCTGATTGGTTTCCGCTTCACCGTATGAGACCAAGTTTTCACCAACGTTGATGTTTTTCACCTTCTGTGCATTTGTATGTACGTATGATCGCAGCATTACTGGTTATGGTTAAGGTTAACAATAAGGCTCTGGGTAGTTTGTCCAAATGTAGAGTCCTAACAAGAATATCTGTACAAACCTGTGTGTGTGTGTTCCTGTACTTGCTACAGAGTGAGGACATTTTGTCTGGTCCTCATTTCTTTAAAGGGCTTTTTCAGGGTTAAGACCTGGTTTTAGGGTTAGGGTTAGGCATCTAGTTGTGATGGTTAAGGTTCGGATAAGGGGCTAGGGAATGTATTATGTCTATGAGGGTCCTCACTTTGATAGAAGCGCAAACGTGTGTGTGTGACGTGGATGAAGATTCCTGCTGGATCCACAGCAGGAATCGAACCGAGGCGTGTTCTCGTGTTCTTGCTTTGTCCCTGTTTAACTTTGCGCTGAGATTTGTGAATTGTGGTTGGACCTGGATTTTGCTTCCCTCCTTAAATGCAAGAAAGATATTTTGGCCTTTACGAACCCTCTCACTAGAAGATTGATATTGACCCACTTGAAATCATCAGCATCACCCTGTCAAACCTGGATCACAGACATTCTTTACACTCTGGGACACATTTGTTCAGAGGACAGATCTGCTGCTCGTCCCTTCAGGAGTTTTGATATTGTGCTGGTTATGATGTGGATCACATGCTGGTTTCATTATTGTCCATTACTTTTTATGTTTTCTCTTTAAGAACTTTTCTGGCATAAACACTGACCTTGTAAGGACCAAAATCGATCATTTTCACTACATTTCAGACACATAAGAAAACAAAACTTAATAATAATAATAATAATAAAAAAAGGAAAAATATACTATAACCAGTTATAATGTTGACAGCAAATTTTGATTTAGTTTTATTTATAGTCTTTTGATTAAAATGCCATTTAATTTTACTTATATTTTAGTAATCTGAGTATTTTAGTTTGATCTAAATCTACTGTTGTTTTAGTCGACTAAAATCTAACGGTAAACGTTTGTCTGTATTTATGAATATGTTCTTATTAAAAGTTTAACGTTACAACGCAGATGTAACTGTTCTGATCAGAAGCATTTTTATTTGTCCTAACACTCAAATTGAACATGGTTTTTCTTTTTGTTTCAATTTGAAGACAGTGCCACATTTACACTTGGAATTATTATCTTCAGCACGTCAATCAGTGTTTGTATTTAAAATCCAAAATTTGAAGCGTCGCTGGTTTGTTTAAGTTTGAACTACATTTCAAATTCAGCGACAGCGCAACAGCTACGCTAGCGTGTGTGTGTGTGTGTGCTTTTTTTTTTTTTAACTGAAACTTTGCATGGATTTGTGAACGAATCGCCTCCACTTGTCACTTCGGGTTCGTTGTGTTTTTTTTCCTTTGAGTTTGTCTCAACGTGTTTTACAAAGGCTGTTGTTCTCCGTAACATCGTAGGTGAAATTCCACCATCTGTCGTCTCTTCTAGATCAAACTAACCTCTGTACTTCACCAAGAGATCAGTCTGGTTGGTTCTCTAGTTTTTATTCGTTTCATTTTCATCGTTTAAAATTTTGACAAACATTTTCCGTCATAGTTTTTCGTCAACAAAATGAACCCTGATCATACAGTACTGTGCAAAAGTCTTAGGCCACCAGCAGCTTTGTTGTTTTTATGTCACTTTTGTGATCGTTGGCGTTCAGATTGAAAAGATGTGACTAAAAGTCAGTCTTCTACTATATGATCAACCTGTCAGTGAGTTGAACTTGTGCAGGGTTAGGGTTAGGGTTAGAACATGTCTGGAGTAAACCAGGTATAATAGACCTTTTTCACAGCAGCTATTTGTTGGCATGAAATAGTAGGAGAAACACAGGTTTGACCAATAACATTAGGGTTCCATTCCAGGTTTTAAAGAGCCATGGTTGTGTTATTGTTCAAGTGGAAATGTAGGTCACACTAAATATTTGATATTATAGAAGCATTTTTGTTGTTTCTTTTTCCTGAAAAAGCAGCATTAGCATTGCTAAAACAACAAATCTAATGGTGGCCTAAGACATATGCACAGTACTGTAAGTTCAGTCAGTTTTACTAAATGATTTTAAAACTGGCCAGTAGAAAATTTAAGATTCTGATTTTTTGGTACCAGCGCTAGTTTTGTTTTCACCCGAGTTTAAATCCTCTCACTCTGGTTTGTTCAATGTTGATAGAAGATAATATCTTTATTATTCACACTCTCTTTACATTATCAAAAACAAAACACAAAAACTGAAAAATGGCATCTTAATAAAAATCTCTCACAGAGAAACAACAGAGCAAAACATGGGGAGCGTCCCACATTGATACAAAAATAAACTTTATAAATGAATGAATGAATGAAGGCTGACGTACATTCAAGTTAAGTCACAAATACAAACAGTAACATCACTTAAACTTTACAACACACAATACCGGTAGATAATAATCGCATCTGTTTTTGTACAGGAAAATAAAAAACACAAACACACATTTTCTACAATTACCCACAATAACAACAATAATGCTGCAGATTTATTTAATTTATTTATTTGAAGGTTTGACTAAAGAAAAGCATAACTAATTAGCAAATTGCATCAAAACCCAATTTAAACTTTGGTTTGTGCTAAATTCAGTCCGAATCAGATCAAATTAGTTCTGTTGCAACACTTTTCTCTTTTGTTGTGTCTCTTATTTTTCACATGAAATAATCAGACCATCTTGATTTTTTTTTTTAAGTTTTAAATGTTTTAAGGTAACATTACAGTAAAATTAAAAACTTTTAGTTTAGACCGAGGGTCAGAAAATATTTTTATTATATTTTGATAAAGTTGTTTTTGTAATAACATGTTTTTCTTAATGTTAGCAATAGTAATGTTTTTTTCTTAACACTAGTAACATGTTTTAGCAAATAATGTTTTTTAACTTTAGCAATGTTGTTTATTTTTGGCAAAATCACTTTTATGGTAACTTTAACATGTTTTGTAAAGTTACATGTTTTGACATTTTTCTCTTAACACTAGTAACATGTTTTCTTAATTTTAGCAGTGTTGTTTTTTTGTATAATAAATACATTAATAGCATGTTTTTTTTTTTTGGCAAAATAACATGTATGAACAATGAAAGTAGGTGCACAAAAAGATGGCTCCGCCTGTTTTGTGTTTTCACAGCTCAGGTCAGTAACTGTGGAGCAGCTTCCTATACTTTGAAATTACAGACCCAAGCTTTAGAGATCAATTAAGCTGAATTCTTTATAAACAAAATGTTGAAATTATTTCTTAATATAATCTGTGAAATATTAACTTTTTTATAGACGGATGTTCAGGCAAAACACTGACTAAAGCATTATTTTTTTTAATTTTTTTTTAAATATGCAGCACAGCAAGTGGAAACCAAGATAGATTTATGTGAACTGTGCGCATTAAACCATTTAAAGCGGCTGCATAGACGAGTTTCCACTGCTGCAGACACCACTCCACATTTCACCAGTGAGGAGAAACAACATTTCAACAAACAAACATGTCATCCAAAGAAAACACTGTTATCAAGTTCACACTCATTAAAGAATCTGCAGAATTTACAGGAACAAACAGTTTATACTCGGTTAAAGTTGAAATAACACCGTGGTCACTCATGTTTTCTTTTCTGAGGATCCAGCCCTCTTTTTTGTAACAGTAACAGAGAGTGAAATGTACTTAATGTCACTTTTGACGCGTTTGAAATCGTCGGCTGATGTCACATGCACTTTAAAAGGAACAGTTCAGCTTTTTTGAAATGCGTGCTCTCAGTGATAACATGGCTGTCGATGTGGACACAAACAACCAATTTGAGCCATTAAACAAAAAAAAGTCTAATTACTATGTTTGCACCTTTTACTTATCATGAATCAGCATGTTTCACCTGGAAAATGAAGTTTTTCTGCACCAAAGTCCATAGAGAAAATAAGTGATTTAATCTGTTGGGAACACAAGAGCTGTTGCTCTCTCGCTGCCTCGTTTAATACATTTCTGTCACTGAGGTAAATCTGAATGACAGATTTTAAACTCAGAATTTACTAAATAACAGACGTGAACTTCTTGATGGAGGCAGCAGCGGATAAACGACTTCTGTGTGCTGTGATTTTGTTTATGTTGAGGCTTGAAAAAGAGAGGTTTTGACATTGAAACTGTCCACTGTTGAGTCTGTAATACTGCTCATGATTTTAAAAAACAAACTTAACAAGTCTTCTCGGCGGCGACGGACGAACAAGACGAATGTCTGTCAAACTTCTTCTGCTGAGGTAACACAGGAGTTCTGAAATACCCTGGTCCAGTCCATGTCTTTTTGTCTGCGGCAGCGTTCTGTCGGCGACGTGGACTTGTGCACAAAAGCTGCCTGAGAATGGAGGGACGGTAGACTTAAGGTTTAATGTTAAAACATCACCTCCTCACAGCTCCCGTAATCGCTCCCCACCATGCTTGACCCGTCATAGTTCCGCGGGTTCTGTCCCGGTCTGGTTTGAGGCTGGGCGGGGTTCGACACTGCTGCTGCCGGGTCGGCCTGCTCTGCATAGGACGGCATGGCGACGCTCAGGCGCATGCTGAGTCTCTTGTACCCTCCCGAGCTGCTGTCGAGGCTGCGGCTCTTCTGGGTGGGGTAGTAGCTGATGGCGGTGTACTCATTGGGACACTGGGACCTGGGAAGCGGATGCCCGTCGGGACCCAGGAAGTCGTCCAGGTTCTGGTTGCTGTAGCACGGTGGGAGGGGGGCGCGGCGGTCGCAGCGGTCCAGCGGAAACGGGAAGCCTCCAAATCGAGAGTTCCTCCGCGAGTCCATGGTGGAGTTAGAGTACGTGTCCTCTACAATGTCAAACTGGGGGAACTCCTGGACTGACGGGCGGCCATAGTAGTCAGGGTCTGCTGGGTAGACTGGAGAGACAGGACACAAGGGAATGACAGAATATTTAGTTCAGTAATGACAGATTATATTCCCTCTTTTGTCTGAAAATTCTAATCCAAATCCTTACTACTACAAAGGATTTGACATTTCCTTTATCTGGGATTTCTCTGTGCTTTTTCACCAATAATTTCAAACACTGTCTTATCTTTGTCAAGTTGCAGGAAGTCATGTGACAAATGTATACGTTCAATGCATCGAACCACTGGATTGGAGATGTATACTTGGGTATCATCAGCGTATTGGTGAGTATTTATTTCTTCTTTTATTGTTCAACGTTTATGGTGCTTCATACATAGTTAGGCTGGTCCAGCCAACATGACAAAACCCTCCAAAATCTGGTTACAATGTCAAAATAAATGTCTGAATCCAGCGTGACAGGTCAGTAATCGATGTTCTAATATACTAAACTGGTAAATGTATTAGTCTTGCTTTTAATTTGGATGATTATGATCTGACAACACAATGATTTCCACTTTAGTTCAAATATTTACTTGAACAAGGACCTTACTGAAGTTCATAAAAGTGCTTTGACTTATACATATTTATCTAATTATTAATTAGTTTTCTTTCTTTGGTTGTGGGTTATTTATTTATGTAATTATCATTTTCTTTTTTTTTTTTAGGATTACTTTTTGCAAAAATAGATTTTTTTTATTCTTTGTTCAATAAATATAATAATAATAATAACGGTAATGATAATAATACTTTTTATGAGCTGTTTGTTATTATGTACCTTCTGCTTTTCTTTTATTCTGCCTATTTTTTAGTAAGTATAAGTATAGTATGTTCATTTATATGAACTAAATGGAACAAATACAAAGTTATTTTAAATATTATAGATAAAAACATTTGACTAAAGCTGTAATTTGTATGTAACACTGTTTCTGTAAGTCAACACTGGGATCATTTGTGAGGAAGAGTCAGTCATCATCATCATCCTGACGGGTCTTACACTAATAAACACAAACGGTAATAATCACTGGAGCAGATGCTGATGTTGCTGCTGTGCAGAGCGGAAGTCAGTGGAGGTTTAATAAAAGCTGTGGATATTTTGTAAATGTAAAAATCCTCTGCTTTAGATTAAAAACATACGTGGGTTTATTCTTGGAAGAGACTGAGAGAGTGCAGGAAACAAAAGGGCTTATTCTGCCGTGGGCTGCAACATTGATTGTAAATGTCAGAAGTAGTTTATCTTATGGAAGCAAAAAAGATTTTCATTTTCTTTTGTGGAATCTGTTCTCAAGTACGAGAAAGTTCCTCTTCTCCACTGGCTCTTACTCAAGTCAAAACTGAATTTTTACAGTTCTGTTTATAATACGATAGTAGACGATTAATTGACTTTCATGTTTGTTTGTTTGTTTTTTTCCCATCCAAGTGTAAATTTAAAGTTTGTGTTGCTTTGTAAACCACTCACTCTCCCACACCAAAGTCCATAGAGGAAAATCAGTGCAATAACACCTTATTCTAGTACAGCAAAAAAAAAAAAACAAAAACCCGGCATCGCACCGCGTGCCCCACTATTTGAGAAATACTGCGCTAATGTAACAAATATGTGTTTATATTAAACATGACCGTTTTTAAATGTTTTCAACAGAATTTGTGCTGTTGAACACACTGAGTTCAACATATTTTGTCCCGAGGTCACAGTTTGAATGGAAAGCAAAAATGTTGGGCGCCGTCAACCTCAAACACGCGGCGGATAACAAGCCAGAAAACTGGAATGTGTCCTTTATTCTCTGAGATAAGGTCAAGCAGATGAACGACCCGTCAGGCTGACGTTGTCTGGGGAACAACGGCGTGACGAGCACCTCTTTTCATCCGTCTTGTGAACATACGTAGCAGTGGATGTTTGGGTCACGGCTGTATTGATCCATTACATGAAGGGGGGGGGGAGAAAGAAAGAGAGGGAGTGAACGACAGGAAGACGAGAGCGTGAAGGAAGAACAATGAGACACGGGAAGATGAAGTGACGTTTAAGCCTCAGAGAAATAAAACAAGGGTTGAATTAAAGGAGAAAGACGGGAAACAAGGGAGGAAGTGAAGGGAGAATAGAAAGTGATAGAGAGAGGACGAGAAGAACAACCTGAGATCAGAGAGAAGCAACGAGGAAACTCTCTAACCGCTTTCTGTCCATCAACATTTAAACAAAAAATTTTGAAGCTTCTAAAGGGCAAAACCTCCATATAACTTTAAAGGGATTCACAAAATGGTGGAATTGGGTGATGCTGGTAATCTGTGCTTTTGGAAGGTATAAATAATCCTAAACAGACTTGACCAAATGAATCCAAGTCCAGGCATTCACAAAACATGTTCCAAAATTAGACGTCACATAGCGCTTTTTCTCCCTGCACCAAACTCCATCGACAAAATCAGCGATTTAACGTCACAGCACGCACGAGTCGTTGATCCACTGCTGCCTCTTTTACTAACTTCAGATTTGTGCAGGGAGAGTGAGAAGTTTACAAAGTGACACATTCTTCACTTCCCTGCTGGATAAGTGAAGTCTGAGAGTGAGATAAAGCAGCGTCTCACGAGACGAGAGCGAGATACGGAGGAGAAACAATCAGAACAAAGAGAAGATAGAAAACAAAGATGCAGGCAGATGAAAAGAGATTAATGTTCCACCTTCATAGTCCATGTCCCAGTGGTTCTTCCTGATGGAGTCGTTGTCAGAGCTGGACGGCGGCCTCGCCGGAAGGTTGGGAGCCACGCTGCACACGACCGGCCCCTGCGTCTTTGGGAGGGAGACCCCGTCTCCCGACAAACCAATCTGGCTGTGAGGGCGAAGCGACCTGAACGGCGTGTGGTCAAGGTTGTTGGTGGGACAGACCAGCGAGTTCATCTCGATGGGGTGGCCTTCGTGGTTCTCCGCTTTGTGGTTCTTGGCCAAACTAGACTGGAAATAACTGCAGGAAGAAATGTTTTGAATAAAATGTCATTTTCATCTGTGACTCAAGAGTTTATGAATAAAATACTGTATTAGAGATCCTTTTTTTTTTTTTGACTGGAGACTGAAGTTTGAGTCATTTTGTAAAACATTCAATCTGTGCATCAAAGTCCATAGAGAAAATCAACAATTTCACATCACAGCAACACATGGGTTGTTGATCCACTGCTGCCTCCATCACTAAGTTCAAATATTTTGTTTTGATACTTCGGTGTTTGAAATCTTTTGTTCAGATTTACCTCAGTGACACAAAGTGACCACACGAGGCAGCAGTAGACCAGCAGCTCCTGTGTCCCTGTGAGCTAAAATCACTGATTTTTCTCTATGGACTTTGGTGTGGGAGAGTGAGTGGTTTGCAAACTTTGTGAGATAGTGAGATAAAGAAGCAAACATATTAGAATTAAGCTGGCATAGATTTATATTAATGACTAAAATCTGTTTTTCCCTGTATAAAATTAATGTATGTAAACTGCTCAGTCTTTCAAACCAAAGTCCATAGAGAAAATCAGTGATTTTACATCATAGCAACACATGGGTTGTTGCTTGAGTGCCGCCTTCATCACTAAGTTCAAATGTTTTGTTTTGAGACTTCGGTGTTTGAAATCTTTTGTTCAGATTTACCTCAGTGACATAAACTGACCACATGAGGCAGCAGTAGACCAGCAGCTCCTGTGTTAAAGTGAGCTAAAATCACTGATTTTTCTCTATGGACATTGGTGTGTGAAAGTCAGCAGTTTTTAAACTTCACCTTCCAGTCACACAAGGATAAAATAACAAACATATTCTTAAAGTAGTGTAGACTTTAGCAGGTATAGATTTCATTAGGTGGGCATTTGTAAGGTGGCTAAAATTGGTAAGGTGGTCTTCTTGTTATTTTACAAACTGCAAGTACGTAATACTGTAAAAAGGAATTTTACCTTCCTTGCATGGGATCTGTTTTTGTAAATTACACAATCTGGATATGTGGAAAATGTTGGCGACTTCTGACACTTACCCGTTGGAATCCTGGACGCAGACCGGCTTTTTCTTCTTGTGCTGAACGTAACGTTTCCTGACGCACACAAAGATGCTGACCAGGATCAGCAATCCCAACACGCTGGCACTGATCTCCATGATTTCCACGTAGCTGATCATTGGTTTCACCTTCTGGGACAAACATTCGGACGAGTTTAGATGAGTTGAAATGAAATTAAAAGTGAGAGCCAAAGCACAATGAGCTGACGATCCGCGGTTGTGACCGACCTGAGGCAGCGGGTCACAGTGGATCGAGCCGTCGGTGACTTTACAGTCGAAACCTCCGGGACACGAATTGGGTGAACAGATGTCAACCTGATTGTGGCACCTGCAGGAGCAGAACCAGAGGTTTATTTATTTAAAATAGATAATATTTATTTATTTAGTTGTTTTCCCATAACCAGCAAAATGACCTGGAGGTCAGGAGGGGGACGGTCAGCTGAAATAACAGTCAAACTTCTTGGGAAAAAGCAACTATTGAATAAGGAGAGGTTCTGATATTATATATACAGTATATATATATATATATATATATATAACAACATTTATGGCGATATTTGACAGAATTTCAAATCAGAACCTCAGCTCCGCTGCTTCAAAACTTACAGTAACTGTTTGTTAAATGTATAAATGTATATCATAAAAAAAAAATAATAAAAAAAAATACTTAGATATTCTGGTGAACAGATATGGAACTCTACCATTCACATAAATAACCAAGACAGTGAAACATTTAAAAGGAATTTGTTTTGGACTTCTGGTGAGTTTTTTTGAGATTCTTATATTGTGTTACATCTTGTTATAGTTTCTGTAACTTGCTGCTAATTTAGTCTTTTTTTGTTTCTTTATTTTTTAAAGGGAGGTGAGGTTCTTTTCTATGCTATTGTGTGTGTGCAAAAAACATAAACTGAACTAAAAAAAATTAGGTTTATTAAAGTAAAAACATGTGTGCTGATATGAGATGATATATAGTTCATAATAAAATGTATTTTTTCAGGCAAAATCAATCTCTTTATTAAAAAAACATACAAAAGTAATTCATTATAACTTAACATTAAGAGCTGAGCCTCTGGTAATCTTTGTCTTTGAGTTCTATAAAAGGTCTTTGAAATTAAATGTATTATTATTAGTATAAACTTTTGGATAAAAAAATATGTACATATTTTGTGCAGTAAGAAGCACAAAATATTAATTTTTCTGACAACAAAAATGTAAAAAAGTTTTCTAAACAAGCAACAAATGCACAATTTGTTACTAATTTAGAAAAACTGCTGTTTTTTTCCCCCAGGAAATATAAAAAGAGATTTCATTTAATTGGGAAAAACCACAGAAAATTTAATTTCGGGGGGGGGGGGGGATCATCAATAACTTGGAAATACTGCCAAAAAAAAAAAATCAGGAAAAAAAAGATTTCATTAAGTCAGAAAAACAACAGAAATAATAATAAACAGCCAAATATAATAATTTCTGGAAAAAAAATCTGCCAGATTAAGATCTACCTCTAAGCAAAAACTTCAGTGGGTAAGAAGAATAAAATGTACTTATTCAAATAAATATTACAAGCTTTTTTCCAGTTTATATTTAAAAAATTTCATCCTTTATTTCATTAAGAAACCATCACATCTCACTGTTAGACAGACTTTTCCAACAGGAAACTGACGTTTGTAAACCACTCACTCTCCCACACCAAAGTCCATAGAGAAAATCAGTGATTTTAGCTCACAGGGACACAGGAGCTGCTGGTCTACTGCTGCCTCGTGTGGTCACTTTGTGTCACTGAGGTAAATGTAAAACTTGATTATCTAACACAGAATTTCCAAAAATAAGACATTTGAACTTAATGATGGAGGCAGCAGTGGATCAACAACCCCTGTGTGCCGTGATGGTAAAATCACTGATTTTCTCTATGGACTTTGGTGTGGGAGAGTGAGTGGTTTACATATTCAGTTTCCTGTTGGGAAAAGTCTGTCTGACGGTGAGATAAAGACGTGAACGTGTTCTTAAGACAATTTTTTTATCGTAGATTTTATAAAGTCACCATTTTGTTTTCCCTTGTGTGACAGCCACGTATTCACCACAGTAAACATGACATTTAGTCAAGATGATTTGCAGGGAGTTTTTGTTTGTTTAATGTTTTTGTTTAATGTCCTGACAAGAAAATAAAAGCCTTTTATTCATATATATATTAAAAAAAATACCTGTGAGTGGATGGATTTAAATTGAATCATACAAAAATTTGTTTTTGGAATCCATTATTACTTTTCAGGGATACGTTTCCTCTTCTAAAGGAAGGTCAGTGGTTAAAGGGACACCAGTAATGTATCTGTTCCCTCTAGTGGAAATCAAATCACAGCAACAAATACACTTTATGTATTTTACACTCAGCCACAACTGCAACTTTTAGTCTTTTAAGCTCTTTTCTCTTTCTTTTGCCTCTATTTAAATGTCTTACTATGCCTTTTATATCTGTAATGCTGCTGCTGTATTTCTCTCTTTTTTTTTTTTTTATTGTAAAGCACTTTGAAATGCCTTGATGTTGAAATGTGCTTTACAAATAAAATTGCTTTGCCTTGCCTTCATAAATGTGTGTGTGTGTGTGTGTGCATAGTGCGTGCGCTCACCGTGCGTCAGCGTTGTCCACAGAGCAGTTGCACATGTAACCCTGAGCCTTGGGAACACACACCCTGCCGTGGACGCACGGCTGCGAGGCACACGGGCTGTCGTTCAGCTCGCAGCGCGGGCCGTGGAAGGACCCTGCACACCTGCAGCGCGGCTCTGCGCAGAAAACACACGTGACACATGATGAGACGAGAGACGAGCGCGCGGAAACCGCGGCAACGCGTCGGAAACACTGGCCTCGGCTCTGTTGTCGTGGATTCATGAGGCCATTTCAACCGCATCATGTTGTGTCCACGAAGCATCACTGGTTTAATGAACCGATCTTTTTTTACACCACATCTGAATGTTTTATTTTATCAAAATCCTGATATGCCTGAAAAAAATGTTGACAGACTAATAACAAACCATCAGCATGACTTAAAGACAAGAGAATCTGTCAACGTCTCAGTCCTAAAGCAAAGTAAAACTGGATTAAACTGAACAACTTTCTGACAGTTCCTGAATAAGATTTTTGAATAATAAGGAACATTATAAAAATTAATTCAGGGAAATAAAGCCAAAAAATTAAAAATTTAAATAAAATAAACAACAGGAAAAGATAATCTAATCTAAAAAAAAAAAAATCGGGGGGAAATCAGGAAAAATAGCAGAAAAAAATTCTTATTAATAAAAAAAAAACTGCTTGAAAAAAGGGCTTAAAAATCCACTCACTAATTAATTTAGAAAAACAGCCTCAAAAATAATTTTAAAGAAAAAAAAAGGATTGTATTAATTCAGAAAAAATGTTGAAAAAATAGAAAAAAAACAGATCATCTCATTAATTTGGAAAAAAATGCTGAAAATAATTAAAAACCAAAAAATCATTCAAATCTGCAAATAAAATAATTTCAGGAAAACAAATAATTTAATTAATTCAGAAAAAAAGGCTGTAAAAACAATTAGTTCAGAAAAAAAGTCTCTTTTTTTTCAAGTGAATTCTGCAGAAACAGAAAAAAATTGCCTTAAAGTGACACAACGTAGAATTTCAACCTTCATATAAAATATAATCATATGATGGTTCTGATTCCACATGAACCTGGAACGATGGAACTTCAAGGTTCCACTTCACAGCATCTGTCTTCATATGTTTCCACTAATGTGTCATACATGTATTTAGTTTGTTTGACGTCACTTCCAGAGGTCACGGCTGCTCGACCTCAGGTCGACCTCAGGTCGACTTGAGGTCACAGTCGAGTTCTTCACTTTGTCTCTGAGTCCTAAAGCTCAAGGCAGTAAAGCTGTCAGGCTGACATGAGACGGAGACAGAGAAGGAGAAGGAGACGGAGACGGAGAAGGAGACGGAGACAGAGAAGGAGACAGAGAAGGAGACAGAGAAGGAGACGGAGACAGAGAAGGAGACAGAGAAGGAGAAGGAGAAGGAGACGGAGACGGAGAAGGAGACGGAGACAGAGAAGGAGACAGGGACAGAGAAGGAGACAGAGAAGGAGACAGAGACAGAGAAGGAGACAGAGAAGGAGAAGGAGACAGAGAAGGAGAAGGAGAAGGAGACGGAGAAAGAGACAGAGAAGGAGACAGAGAAGGAGACAGAGAAGGAGACGGAGACAGAGAAGGAGAAGGAGAAGGAGACGGAGACGGAGACGGAGACGGAGACAGAGAAGGAGACGGAGACAGAGAAGGAGACAGAGACAGAGAAGGAGACAGGGACAGAGAAGGAGAAGGAGAAGGAGACGGAGAAGGAGACGGAGACGGAGACAGAGAAGGAGACAGAGACAGAGAAGGAGACAGGGACAGAGAAGGAGACAGAGAAGGAGACAGAGAAGGAGAAGGAGACGGAGAAGGAGACAGAGAAGGAGACGGAGACGGAGAAGGAGACAGAGAAGGAGAAGGAGAAGGAGACGGAGAAGGAGACGGAGACGGAGAAGGAGACGGAGACGGAGAAGGAGACGGAGACAGAGAAGGAGACAGAGAAGGAGACAGAGAAGGAGACGGAGAAGGAGACGGAGACAGAGAAGGAGAAGGAGAAGGAGAAGGAGAAGGAGAAGGAGACGGAGAAGGAGAAGGAGACGGAGAAGGAGAAGGAGACGGAGACAGAGAAGGAGACAGAGAAGGAGACAGAGAAGGAGACAGAGAAGGAGACGGAGACAGAGAAGGAGACAGAGAAGGAGACGGAGACAGAGACGGAGAAGGAGACGGAGAAGGAGACAGAGAAGGAGACAGAGAAGGAGACGGAGACGGAGAAGGAGACGGAGGAGGAGACAGGGACAGAGAAGGAGACGGAAAAGGAGACAGAGAAGGAGACGGAAAAGGAGACAGAGACAGAGAAGGAGACAGGGACAGAGAAGGAGACGGAAAAGGAGACAGAGAAGGAGACGGAAAAGGAGACAGAGACAGAGAAGGAGACAGAGACAGAGAAGGAGACAGAGAGGTCAAACAGTAAAAGTCTACGTGGAATGAAAATTTTAGGGTTTAATCCACAGCAGCAGAAGAAGAAGAAGAAGAACTCGTCTCTGAAGGAGTGTTTTTCTTTCCCGGGGGACGGTAACATGTACACATATGTACACATGTACACACGTGTACACGCATATGTACACATGTGTACACGGCACAAAAAACCCCCCCCAGGCTTTCAGAAGTCTGACGGGATAAAAATGTGTTTCTTGTCTCCACCCAGTCAGGTCTGATAGTTTTGCCTGTTAGAGCCTGTTTTTCAGACGAAGGACGTGGCAAACAAATAATATTACATTGTTTATTTTGAAGAAAACTAAACCGAGAAAACAACAAACAAATCTATGTACTGTAGATTTAAAGTTACAACTTTCTAACAGATGATTGGCTCAATATTTAGATCAATAGATAAAAAGACAGACAGAACTATTTTAGATAGATAGATGGATAGAACTATTTTAGATAGATGGATGGATAGAACTATGATAGAACTATTTTGATAGATAGAACTATTTTCAATAGGTAGAACTATTTTAAATAGATAGATAGAACTATGTTTGATAGACAGAACTATGATAGAACTATTTTCGATAGATAGAACTATTTTCAATAGATAGATAGATAGAACTTTTTTAGATAGACTGATAGACAGAACTATGATAGAACTATTTTGATAGATAGAACTATTTTCAATAGATAGAACTATTTTAAATAGATAGATAGAACTATTTTAGATAGACTGATAGAACTATGATAGAACTATTTTGATAGATAGAACTATTTTCAATAGACTGATAGAACTATGATAGAACTATTTTGATAGATAGATAGATAGATAGATAGATAGATAGATAGATAGATAGATAGATAGATAGATAGATAGATAGATAGAACTATTTTCAATAGATAGATTATGTACTTGAGTATTTACCTCCGGTACTGTCCTCCTCACAGAGGCCTCCGTTCTGACACGGGTTCTTATCACAGACTCCCGTCCTGCTGCAGCACTGGTACACCCCGAACACCCTCCTGCCCTCTGACCCCGCCCACTCCGCCGCGTCGCCCACTCTGATTGGCTCCCCGTTGAGCTCCAGACCCTCCAGGCAGCCGCTGAAATTAGCCGCTTGCCCTCTGACGTCTGGCGCGGAGCCGTGAGCGAACGAGGCGAAGAGCAACGCGCCGTGGGAGCGCATCAGGCGGCACGGCTCGGTCAGGGCGGCGGAGGCCGGGTGGTGCCGGTCCAGAGTCAGCCTCAGGGCCGTGCCGTTGACCTCCAGCAGGACGCTGTGCCACTGACCGTCTGAGACCGGGTCGGATCTGACGAGCAGCGAAGCCGGGGCGACGTTTCCACAGCTGAACCTGAAGTGAAGCTCTCCACTCATCAGCTGAGGACGGAAAACAAACAAACACGGGTCAAACACTAAAGGTTAATGATGCACGAATCCTTTAGGGCAACAGATAAGAATGAAAACTTCTCATTTAGTCTAAGAAACAACAAGATTAATGATTAAACGTTCCCAAAAGCCCTTGAAAGACTTTGAATTGAAAGTCTTGTTGGATAAAATCAAGTTTCCTCTTATCAGCTCAAGATTAATCTGACTTTTTGTTTCTTTGTCTCTTATTTTGTAATCAGATTGAGCTTGTAGGATGGTGGAGGGTCAGGAAACCCTTCGTTTTAGGTAATTTGTCTTCTTGAAGGTGGTTGTAGCGATAGAAACTTTCCTAAGAAAGTTCCTTAGAAAACTCCTTCCATCTCTCGGTGTATATAGTGGGTGTACTGCAACTGCTCTTTGTTATTCGATATCCATGAATGTCCCTTTAAAAGAATTTGTATTCCGGTAATTTTTCCACAGCAATCTCTCGGGAAATGTTGTTTTTGAATTTCGAATCAAAACACGGGAGGTGAAAATCTGATAATCTCTGAATAAATTCTCTTTTTCGCCTCAGGGAAGATGTGCGGCGAGCGAATGTGTTATTGAATTAAACATAGCCGTGACATTTCCCCCCCCCCCTCAAATGACCAATTAAAAATGAGAAAATCGAGAACCAACTGAAAGTGGAGCTTTAGCTCAGTTTGACATTTTCCGACGTCCAACTTTTATTTGTCGTCATCTGTTGAAATCACTTGACATTTAAAGTGCATTTCAGTTTCTTTTATTGTTTTCTGAAACATATCGTGACATTATAATGCACGCGGTCACATTGATTGAGTTGACAGTGAATGAAAACTTTTCAGTGGGGACAGTAAAGTGTCGCCGTATCAGGTAGCATCACTGGCGCTCAGTTAAAACATGGCTTCTGGCAAAGAAGCCAACTGTGCCTTCAGAATATTTTCAGAATATGTTTGCTGCTTCAGCGAACATAAAGTTGCTTCATAAACAGTTCACTCCCCAAACCAAACCCCATAGAGAAAATCAATGATTTTTTACGTCACAGCACACAGGAGTTGTTGATCCACGGCTGCCTCCATCAGTAAAGGACAAAATAACACAAATGTGTTATTTTGTGACTTCGGTGTTTGAAATCCTTGGTTCAGATTAACCTTAGTGACACAAATTGACCACACGAGGCAGCAGTAGACCAGCAGCTCCTGTGTCCTCATGAGCTATAAATGCTACTTTTCTCTATGGACTTTGTAAACCACTCACTCTCCCACACCAAAGTGACACAAACCCCAGATTCCAGTGAGTAAAAGCTGTTTAACAGCGAGATTGTGCACTGAGCATGCTCTTAAAGATGCATACGTGTAATCTGGCATAGATTTTATTGGGTGAACGTTGTGTTTGTGTGTGCCAAATGTGACTGGTGTTTCTGTGGCTTCTTAAGGAATGCAGTCAACTCAGCGTTCTGACCTCTGCTATAAATGGAATGTACCATAGAGTACATGGTACCATACAGTAATTTAAATGCTGCTGAAGCAATGTTTTCACATATCCAGGACTTTTGATCTTACTTTAGCCAAGGAGGTCAAGTTTTCAACGGCGTCATTGTCAGCAACTTCCTGTCTACAGTTTTTGTCGCATCAGTCTGAAATTATTGTGATGGGTAGGTGATCACCTGAGTATGATCCCATTGAATTTTGATGAGAATCTACTTAATGATGAGGTCACAGAATGATCGCATTTCCAAGAAATCCCCATCTATTATAATGGGCAAAACTAAAAACAACCAGTCATATCTCCGCCAAAACTCGTTGGATTTGAACAAAATTTGGTATGTGTGTGCAGGATCAGACACGCTACCATCAGACGTGTTTAAATGTAACATGCTTCAGTTCCACTGAGGTTCAGATGTGTATATTTCAGCAACATCTTAACAGATCAGGATGAATTTTGCCATGTTTATATTAGGTAAAGTTCTATTACAGATCCAGAAAGTTCTTCTGGATCCAGTGGAGGAAACTGTAAACGTTGCATTATTATTAAAAGCACCCACTCACACAAATCATTATTTTACATTCAGCCTGTGAAGAGGCCGACAGAAGGAAGGAAGATGGAAGAACACGGCTGGGTTCGTTCGTGTTACTCCCATGTTGCTGATGTTTCCAGTGAGCACCCACACACACACACATTGGTGTCCATGCCTTCAGAGGACATTGCATTGACTTAAATTCATTTCCTGAAGACAGAACCATAACTACTGCTGTCCTAACCCTAACCTCAGCCTAACTTTAAAACATGTCTTCACCAGTCATTGATGTCAAGGGGACTTGATTTTTGTCCCCACAAGGAAGACAAGTCCCCATGATGTGACTTTGTAAACAGATTTAGGTCCCCACAACATAAGGAATACCAGATTCCCACACACACGAACGTCAATGGAGGCGTCTGAAAGTTTCTGCATGTTCAGCGTTCTCAGAATCTTGACGAGCCTGCATCTTTTCTTCTCCCTGCACTGTTTATCTTCCCGTGTTTTCTTCGTGTAAAGTATCATCTCCCATGTTAAATTTACAGATGGAAACCAGCGTTTTGCAGACTGCGAAGCCATCATCCGGCTCGAACACGTCGAAACAGGCCATGCATTATTGATACCGAGCTGCCCCTTGACCGGGAATCTTTTGTCTCCATTTTTCCTGATGTTCGGCTCATGAATACGTGGCTCAGCGTTCTGTCTCTGTGGGAGCTGATTTCCTGTCGCTGTGGCCATGAGGGTAAAGGAAAAAGGAAACAAACGCACTAGAATGACTCATTTGGAGGATTCAGTGAAGGAGGAGAAGACAAGGACGTCTGAGGCAACCGCCGCTTGTCTTTTCATCTATTTTACATGACTTGCTGCAACTTGTTGTATCTTGTGTCTTGGATATTTGAAGGCAGATTTGCGCGGCAGGATTTTACCGTATCAGCACACCTGACGTTGCCACGGCTCTGTATCAAATCAAACTCCGCAGGGACTGAAGCGCAGCAGCTCCACTGCCTCATGATTCCATATATCACCTTCCTCCCTGAGGAGGAGGAGGAGGAGGAGGAGGAACTGTCATCACAACAACACACACACGGGCTAAAACTATATATTTTCAGAAACGCCACAGAAAATATGAGAAAATCCTTGACTCATTCAAATCTCTGCACTTCTGCACACGTACATATCCATTTCTGTTGATTCAGTTGCATTTAATTTTGTAATAAATTCTATTGTAACTTCCTCTCTTCTATCTCTTCTTTAACATCTTATTTTATTTTATATTTTAAAGTATAGTTTATTTATAGTTTTTTTTTATCTCTATTTTCATTAAGATGTGTTTTGTGCCTTAAACTGAGCTGCTTTAATGCAGTTATTACAATAAAGTCTGTAATAAATCTAAAATTTCCAATTTATACAGGACAATATTGTAAAAAAATTAATATAATGACTCTGCAGTTAAACAAAAACAGTATCAATACAGAAAAATATGGCAATAAATTATAGTAATACGTGTCACATTAGACTAATTTACAAAAATTGGTCAGTATATTACAGGTTTTACAGTGTTTTTCCCTGTTTAAATACTGCATTTTACTGTAACTCCACCACCATCTGTTAACATGAATTTGCAGTATATTTCAGCACGACTGCTGCATTTTACTGCAACTTCACTATCAAACCACATATTACTGTGGTTTAGCAGTATTTTGCTGCAACTTCACAACCATATAGTACTGTGATTTTATAAATACTGCATCATACGGCAACTTCATATTTCTGCTACATATGCGTGTGATTTGGCTGTATTTCCATGTGTAAATACTGTACTGAACTGAATAAATGACACTTGTTTGACATATGTTGGTGGGTCTGGGCCAGATTTAAGGGTCAGATTTATGTCCCTTCTACATGTTGGTTCAGTAAAAGCAGCCATGCATTTCACTCGCTCGGCTCCTAATATCAATACAGACACAAAAACCTTCCTGCTCAGTCGGTGACATAAAAGCGTGAACCGACATGAAAGTCAGTCACTTTTATGTTTCCACAGCAGACGCGAGCGTCGGTCCTCTGATTCCACATCAGGGTCAGTACACAAACGTATGTTCCTGTCCACTATCGTATCTGAGAACTAGTGATGCTCGTCAATTTTCTTCCACGTAGCGGCAGCAAATGGGTCTGAACTTATATTTGTGTTTTCCTTTTTCTCCCTCTTTCCAAAGTCACGGCTCTTGATGGAGAATATTGATCAGATCTGACGGTTTGATGAGATGCTCGGCAGCTCGTGTCCTCGGGGGGGGGAGGAAGGAAATGTTCATACAGCGTCTCGTATCTTCAGGCATTTCCTCTGAAGTCCTCACAGAAAACAGGCGAGAGGCTTCTCAGATGACCACGTTTGGAAATTCCTTTTGAAGCGATTCCCGCTCACAATGAATCAGAAGGGGACTCGAGATGCAAAACCCAGGAGGGAGAACCCTGGAAAAAGCCTGAACGCTGCGTCTAAAGTTTTCTGAGAATCAAATGATGGAATATTCCGCGCGAGTACACACGACTGTCGCGCAAATGAGAAGAACCCACATGGGGCGGTGGAAGCGAGCCGTTTCGTTTTTCGGTATCTGTTCAGAGAATTATTCATGCCTCACAAAAGCATACAATTCATTATTCTCTTTGACTGTGTCACTTTAACGTGGTACAGTAGACGACGTGATGTCGCAGCGAGGTGACAATACATCTTGAACGCTGCGAGTTTCTCTACGAGATTTCCTGCGCGAGTAACTCGATTGTACTTTTCTGCAGGAAACCACATACGTGTGTGACATCCTGTTTCTTATTATTTATTTACACGTGCATATAAACAAGACAGAGATTTATACTCGGACGTGAAAACATTCACCAAAACGTCACATTTACGTTTATTTTCACTAGCGAATAATCTGTTGATTACTGTCTTGATATTGGTGGTAGAAAAAATATATACCTTAACAATAATAGAATAATCAAAATGATAATACAAAGTAGCTAATTTATTCATAGATTTATAATCAAATAATTGCTACAGCCCTTGTTACATTCAAACAGGTAAAATGATAAAAAGTGATAAAAATTTGTCAATTGGACAAATTGGTTTTTAGATAAAATAAAAAGGTTTGTAAAGTTCAGCCTTTTCAATGTGAATATTAGCTTCTTTGCTGCATTTAATGAATAAAAACCCCAAAGGATTAATTCAGAAAATAATCTACCAATTAATAATTTATGGAAAATAAGCTTGAATTTTATCCCAATGCAAAGTTTTCAATGGTTTGCAGAAAAGCGAAACACCAAGGTTGGCACGAGTCCCAACTCTTTCCCTCCGCCACACCACCGCGCGACTCACGTGCTGCGCTCACCGCCATACTCGAGTTTAAAGGCCACTGATGAGCTGATTAAACTGGGATTAATAAACCAGACACGTGTTGCCCGCCTCATAATCCAAGGTGGAACTTGAAGCGTGTGCAGGGTGTGAGTTTAGCAGCGGCTCTGTTCAGTCAGGCGTGTGGCATACACACACACACACGTTTGTGCTTCTATCAAAGTGAGGACCCTCATAGACATAATGCATTCCCTAGCCCCTTACCCTGACCTTAAGCTAAACCCAATTCTAACCCTAACCCTAAAACCAGGTCTTAACCCTGACAAAGCCCTTTAAAGAAGTGAGGACCAGACAAAATGTCCTCACTTTGTCAAAATGTCCTCTCTCTGTAGGTGTTTATATGATTTTTGGTCCTCACTCTGCAACAAGTACAAGAACACACACACACACACACACACACACACGGCAGTCTGCCACACAGAGATAAAGGAGAAGCATGTCTGATATACTCAATCATGTGATCATCTGCGGCATTTGGTGAAGGAGAGATTAAATGGGATTTGAAAAACAAACGATAACAAAACTAACACTCTCCCACTGTCAGGTGGGTTTTTCTTATTAGTGCAGAAAACATGAGAAGATCCAGAACATGGAGTTTCACCATGAAGAAGCTCCACGTTTCTCTGAAATGAAATGTAGAACTTCCCCTCTACCATGCACATAATATCAAAAATTGTGTCGTCATCTAATATCAAATTTTGGCACCAACTTATTATTGGGAGTGACCGGGATGGACAGAATGAGAAATGAGCATGTTTGAGGGACAGCTCAGGTTGAACAGTTTGGAGTGAAGGTGGAGATGGTGGGCAAGAGGAAAAGAAGAAGAAGACCACAGAGAAGGTCCATGGATGTTGTGAAGGAGGACATGAGGACAGTTGGTACAACAGAAGAGGACACAAGGTAGAGGACAAGATGATCCGCTGTGGTGACCGATGAAGAAGAACAAGTAAGTTCCTAAGCAGCTAATATCATTCGTGTAGATGAGCCAATAATCACGCAGGACGCTGTGTCATCCACAAAATATCAGATAATGTTGCAAAAATGTCAAACGACATGTGTTTCAGCTCTAAGAAGAGCACGTTCTTCTGAAATGTCAGCGTCGCCACAACACAACAACATTTAAATCAAGCTGATCTCATGTTGCTTTTCCACTTTCAGGGCGTGGTGCTGATAGTGTCGACCCAGATTTTGAAATAATCTGCTATTCTGGGATTTGTTTTCACAGCAAACACAGAGAAAGAAAGAAAAAATAGTGGGTCTAGACAAAGACGAGAGCTGCTACACAAGAAATTCAGTGTTGTTTTTGTACGTTTCTGCAAAAACCACATACAAATGTGCAGTTGATTACTGTCTTGATATAATCAAGTAGTTGGTTCAACCACAAACAAGGAAACACAGAGAAAGACAAAGTGAGATTGAACACAGACTCTGTTCAGACCTGGTCCATGTGGGGGTTCATAGACGCTTGTGTCCACGTTCCACTACATACGGTCCTCAGGGCGGATTAGAGACCATCTTCTGAGGGTCTATGAGTCTAAACCACTGAATGGTTTAGACCCAAAACACATTTCTGACCTGTTGGCTCACTATGAAGCATCCAGACCATGAAGGTCATCTGGATCAGGTCTGCTCTGTGTCCCCAGAACCATGACAAAACATGAGGAGGCCGCCTTCAGTTTTTATGCCCCAAATATCTGGAACAAACTCCCAGAAGAAGATCTGCAACATCAACTCATTCTTTCAAATCCAGCCTGAAAACCCACCTGTTTGCCACTGCGTTTAAATAGAAATAAACTGATCATATCTGCTGCATCTCAGCTGTAACTGCAACTTTTTAGGCTCTTTTAATCTCTTTTCTCCCCTTTTTCCTTTTACCTTGATAAATAAATAAATGATTTTATATGCTTTATACCTTTTATAGCTGCAATGCTGCTGCTGTATTTCTCTTTCTTTTTATTGTAAAACACTGAAAAGCCTTGATGTTGAAATGTGCTGTATAAATAAACATGCCTTCTCAGTAGAAATCGAAGGATTTTTGGCATTTTCACTAATCAGAGCTCATTGGAAAACTATCGAACTTAAATACTTTTAATAAATGGTATTAGAACTAGTGATAGTAAATTTGACCTCTGCCTTTAACCCATCCTTTTTCGCACGCCACTAGAGAACACACCCAAAGCTCTTATCTGCAGCCTGGGATTTGAACCGACAACCCTCCGGTTACATGCAACAAATGTCTGTTAAACCTGTAACTGTACAGCGGCTCAGCTGACAGGCGACTTACTGAGAAAGCCAGTGTGAGCAGTGCCAACGATGATTGGATGACAAATGCAAGAGATATTGGTTAAAAAAACAGACCCACATCGAACAAACGATGAGGGCAAAAAAAAAACGGCTAATGTACAGCTCTTATTAAGAGACGACTGCAAAAATGATCCTTTCCTCTGATTTTACTATGTGTTTGAGGAAAAATGAACACTTTTGTTTTATTCTGTAAACTACTGACTATAAATATAAATAAAGATATTGTCCTTTACAGCATTTAATTGCAGAAAATGGCAGCTGGAGTGTTTTCAGACCTTGAGTAAAGCAAAGAAAACAAGTTCATATTCATTTTTAACAACTACTAATACTAATGCTTTAGCTTAGGAAATCATTGTTTGGTGGAATAATGCTCAGATAATCAGTACCTCATTAAGTAGAATGAGGTGAGCTTGTGTTGAAATTCAACAGACGCTTGAATAAAATGGCTGCCACACATGGCTGAGAGAGGCTGATTTCATGAAAAATTTTTTTTCCCAGATATGCATGTGGCCAACGAATTAGCACCGCCAGAAAAAAGCTAATGTGCGGCTGCAAATATCTGTCAGAAACTCGACACCAGGCACAAAGTAGCAACTACAAACCTGACAATGTGAGATGGTATCACTTAGCGTTCACATCCCAGAGTATTTATGAACCTGACGCTGAAACACTTTCTAATTTTGCTCTTTCCCTTGCGAGTTTAAATCAGCGGGTCTCAGATGTAATCACTCCCGCAGTAAATTGATGTCAAACAACAACATTACACTAACGGTATCTGAAAAATTTGGAGCAGATTTAATCTTCCCACGGCAGCAGCAGCAGCAGCAGCACACAAAGAATAAATCAAGTGACAGCTCCGAGGGGAGCGCGGTAAATATTTACACATCCTGCAAATGAGGCAAAGATATGGATTTGAATAACGATTAAATTGCCTCCCCACTGTCCGCGCCGCTCTCTGTTGCTGCACTGACATTTCAGGAGGAACAGCGAATGAGGGCAGAACAAACGTGGTGAGGTCTCGTCTTCACCCGTTTGTGTCCTTGGATGGGTTTTTGAATGGACGCTGCTGAGAGACGACGTCACACACTCGTGGAATTCTCTTCTCTGAGCTGCTGTGACTTTTTCAGACTAATTGACGTGCTCTTCTTTACTGGGTTGTCCTTGGACTAGATGTGAATAAAGGCAGCTACTATTTACACGCAACAACAGAACCTGTGAACATGTTCATTGTTATTATAGCTCCATTTAACATCACGCATTGACTGGATAAACACTTTTATTAATCCCAAAAGGGAAATTTCAGTCAGCATTTAAACTATCCTTGACTAGGAACCTTCTTAGGATTAGAACTACCTTGCTCAGAGGTAACCCAGGCTTTTCACCTATTGGGGATTTGAGCAAGCAACCTTCCGGTTACAAGGCTATTTCTTTTTCCACTTGGCCATAGGATGTCACAATCACAAACAGGGTTTTACCCTTGGTGTTCAAGAGACACATGTAGTATACATGATGATACTACACTAATGTGAGCTATTTATTATTCTCAGTATCAAGCTATAACCTGGACATTACTTTGAAAATAACACGGTATTATTGTAAATGACCTAAGGCTGCAACAATTCAGTGACTTTTTAATCACTTGCCACATTTTCCAGTTTCCTAAACATGAATATTTTCTTTGTTTTTTTGCTCCATGTAAGAAATAAATCATTAAAACCGAATAATTTTGGTTTGTGGACAAAACAAGACATTTGAGAACATCATCATTTCAGGGTTTGGGAAACATTTTTCAACAATTACTGACATTTAATGACCCAAAACAATAAAAAGAGTTGAGATAATAATCGACCAACTAATTAATTAAAAAAAAAACTAATAGTTAGTTACAGCCATATTAGTACGAATGTTGTTACCAGGCTGGAAATTGTTCTAGAAATAATGTTTTTTTACCATATTATTACAAAAAATAATACAAACGTTATTTTGACGTAAAAAAGGGCAAACTTTGAAGTCACTCACCACAAAAACACAAGCATTACTGTCCAGGTCCATTATTAATATACTTTACTTATTTATTACTTTATCGCCAGTCAGTAAAGATGCAAATTAAAGTCAAATCAAATGAAATTAAACCATTGTGTCCCATGTGTCACAGCTAATTCATCCCCACCAGCAGCGATGGCCAGGTATCTGCATCTGCTGCAGCACTTATCACCAGGTAATAATTACTCGTCAAATTATGCAATTTATATGCAAAGTTTATACATTCACAGGACACAGGAAAAGGATAGAATCCAAATAAAAATGGTACTTTGGCCCAGAGAGTTAAATACCTGTAAGACGCCCCAGTCTTTGTTGCCGTTGGTGGACACGATGAGGCCGCGCTCCTGGAAAGTCTTGAACCTCAGCGACAGTTTGAAAACCTGGTTGTCCTCGTCCATCCTGTGAAGGTACTTCAGGTAGGAATTTCCATCGAACCTCACGGCCGATTCTGAAACAAAGAAACGTCCATGAACAAAAGCGGCTGCTGCTTAATATTTTTCTAGTCTCATGTATGTATGAACAATGGAGATGGGGTGCCTTGCTCAAGGGAAGCCCAGACTTTGACCCAAATACAACCCAATTTCTTTGGCTTCATAGGGTTCTCTTGGCCATGGGCTGCCTATAGAACCTCAGAACCTTTAAACTCTCTACTTCTAGGTCAACAAGACTAACCTTGTATATGCTCAATGACAGGTATTTCATGCCGTGTTTCCACCATGAGGAATGGTTCAGTTTGGTACAGTACGGTAGATATTATGTTGGCGTTTTCATTAGGAATGTACCAAAATAAACAGACTTTTCCATTCTTTTGCACCCTGTCGCCCGCCTTTGCGATCGGTGTAAATATCCTATGGAAGTTGAGGCAAACGAAAGTTTGATGTCTTGTTGAGACAAACAGCCACAAGTTTTGTTTCCATTACAGTTTTTTCTGCAAAATAAAATTGATACTTCTAAATTTTCAACTCTTGCAGGTGTTTCCATAAGAGCCGTCTCGTAGTCTTGTAAAATCTAGACTCCACTATGAAGAAGATGGCCGAAAGCATTTTGCATTTCCATGGTTCTTGAACAACAATAGTAATATTTTTATTTCAAATTACATTCTCAATTACACTTTCCCCATAAACTTTTATTCTGATATGTCTGAAAAACCACCTCATGAGAGCATAAAAATATTTAGTGATATTTGAGAGGTTTTTTTGAAATGTAGCTATTTCCACTACCAGGTTTTATTGTGATATTTTGGTTTTGCACATTTCTAGGGTCATGGAAACCCAACTACCAACCAAGCAGGGAAAAAACTGTTGTCTGTCGAAACACAAGCCCCAACCAGGGCTTTAACATTCTCAACTGTACTGTACCAAACCATACCACGTAGGAAACATAGCATAAGCTGCCGAAACCTGGGATCTTCAGTCTGTTGCGCAGTCAATCCCAATCTGAGCTTTTTTCGGAACATAATTGACTTTCAAGGACCTTAGATCATCAAAACCAAATCACTTCATCCATGAGTCCAAGTGAACATTTGTACCACATTTGAAATAACTCTCTTCCAATGTTCTTATGATATTGTGTTTACAAGAATGGTACGAATGGACAGACATATCAGCTGAAATCAGCCATAGCTATTTGCCTCATATGTGAAGACATTTGTTCTGCTTTATAACACTCTTAAAGTATATATATCTATGGATTTAACCCTGTTTATAGACAAAAAAAATACTATAAAAAGGCATCACTCCAATCAAAAAACAATTGACAGGAAAGTCAACAAAGAAAAGAAATATCAAGAAACATCCCTGTTCAATCAGCTGAAAAATGTAGCAGTGTCCCACCATTGAGTGGTCACATCGTCCGCCTTCTCTGATTCAACCGTTCAACATATTACAGTTTTCATACACTTCCATCACTTTCCGGCCCCAAAAACCCAAGATACATTATTTATTTTAGTCTATAGTTGGATCTAGTTTATCCAACCAATCAGTGACAAGACTCTGCAAAACCAAAGAGAATTAAATCACTTTATCCAGGCTCATCCTTGAGTTTTAGTTTTGTACATTCAACTATAACTTGAGTTATTATTAATAATTTATTGGCATTGGAAAAAACATAGTTTTTTTGGGTGATACAACATGTGGATACAGTTTTCTGAAAAGAAAGGCACCAAAGTTCTGTGGCCTTTCACCTCAAAACCGTCCTTTTCCACCGTCACCTCGGTGTGCGCTGTAAATTGAACGTAAAGTGATTCTGCCTCTGACAGAAAAGAAATTTGGTTTGATCATGTCTAACTGGAAAACCACCCAAAAAAAAGAACAAAGAAAAGAGAACATCGTAATCAGCAGAGGGCTTTATTTCAAATTTAGGCATCGACAGTAGAAACGGGGGGAATAAGGGACTGAATAAAAGATGAAGTGAATTCATGAGTGAGCAGCAAAAGTGTTCAGACCAAAACATCCTCTGCTCTTTTTTCTGTTGGAATAAAACTTTAATGCGGCCTGTGGGAAAACTCAATAACAACATATTCCCACAGAGTGGAAGAATCCACAAACTTTCACTTTGACCTTCCATAGAAAAGTTGGGTTGAATGAGTTTGTCAGTGTCTTCTGTCAGAAACAGACCAGTTTATTTAAAAGGATATTCGTTTCAAACTACTATACGTGCCAGGACTGATGGATTTGTGCCTAATAATAATAATTAATCACTAATCAAATATTTTTAAATTGATTTAAAAATTTCTTCTTTTAAGAGGAAAAAGGGGTAAGCAAACTTTGCTTTGCTACGATTCATAAAACTAGCTTGTAAATCCCACCACTTTCAGACTGAAATGAGCCTTAAACCAAAGAAGAAAAACTGGCCAAAAACGAGAACAAAACCTGCCAAATTGTATTCATAGTTTTAAAATTACAACATCTTACAACACCATTATAGAACTTAAAAAATTAAATTTTCAACCACACTGTATTCGGTTGTTTTTTTTTTTTTAAAGAAAATATAATTAGTTTTAGCTCAACATCAGCTTATTACAACAAATTTTGATTTTCTTTCCTTAAAATGAGATTATTTCTATAGTGCAAAACATATTTGCCAAGATTGCTTTACTTTGTAAACTCTGTAAATTTATATATACATGTATGTATAAACACATACAGTATGTGTATACGCACAAATACCACTTTTTGTTAAAGGACAAATCTCAAAACCTAATGCAATATAAAATTAGCAAAAAAAAAGTTAATCTTAGAAAAAAGATATATAAGATATATATATATATATATATATATAGAATGTGTATGTATACAGTATATATACAGTATATATACTGTGTACATATATAATCAATAATATAAGCAATCAAAAAAATTGCGATGCCTGTGTTGAACTCAAAACATATTTTTTTAATTTCTGAAAAGGGAATTATAATGAAATTTTTTTTTAAGTAAAATAAAAAAATTAAGTAATAATATCTAAAGCTTTGATTAGTACAAAGGTCAAAAATTCAATCACTGCTACTATAAAATGACATTTGACACTTTCCTCATTTACATGGTGAAATAGTGGCTCTTATCTTCAGCAGCTGACAGCAGTTAATTCTGTCTCAGATTCATTTATTTTATTTTATTTATTTATTTTTTTTCCAGTTAACTAAATTAATTTTTGGCTGTGGTAACTCACGGATAATCACAGCTGGGGATTAAGTAGACTAATGTCCACAGGAGTAAATGGTCATTTATATTATACGTTGGTTTATATAAACTCTGATTAATATTTCCTCATCAATTTTTCATTATCTCTCCTGCCTGCAACCCCTCTGCTTTTAATCTGAAATGTCAATTTTTGTGACCCACACTGCCCCCGTCTGCCTGTGGGTGCAACTACAGCCCGAAAATCTCCAGTGTGTATTGATTATTTTCTAAAAGTTCACTTGTCAGATGACGCTGCTTCTGATATAAATATATATAAAGGCTCATTCTGGGGGAAATTAAAAATAACAGTTCATACAATTTTTACTCTATGAAAAATATACTATATTTTATCTCTGACATATAATTATTGCACCTGATTTTTCTCTTTTCTCGTACTCTCTGTCTGTATCTAACTTTGAAAAAAATTGTCTGTTTCTCTGAATTACTTAATTATCATTTTTCCTGAAATTATTTTTAAATATAGCTATTTTATCCTCACTTTTTTTGCCAAAAGAAAAAAATTATTTCATTTAAAATTTTACACACTGGATCTTTAAGGCTGATATTTTGCGTTCACTCGAAAAAATTTGGCTCAGTTCTTCTGAATTAATGAGATAATTTCCCCTTGAAATCATTTTTCAGCAGCTTTTTTTTTCTGGCTTCAAACTAAAATATAACTATTTTATCTTCACTTTCTGCCAAATGAAAATAATTTCACTCAAATTTTACACAACAGATCAGATCTTAAAGGGAAATTTTAAAAACAAATTGGCACAGTTTTCCTGAATTAATGTGATAAATTCCCCTGAAATTATTTTCTTCTGCTTTTTTTTTTTAAAGTAAATATTTTCCTGGCTCTATTTTTAATGAATGAATGAGATAATTTTTCTCGAAATTATAATTTTTTTCTTGCTGTTTTTCTGGATTAATAAACTATAAAATATTCTTATTTTATGTTCACTTCTTGCTAAAAGAAAATAATGTAAAATTTTACCCCCTCCCCCGAATTTTCCCTGAAATAATTAGTTTATAATAATAGTTTCTTTTGTTTTTATGGGTTTATTTAAAAAAATTAAGTATAACCATTTCATCTTTACTTACCGCCAAATGAAAATAATGCCCCCGAAAAACACATAGGGACGAAAACACGTAGCCAAGCTTTAGAGAATAAAAAAAGGGAGACAGTAAACCGTTAAATTTCGATAGAAATCAGAGAATAATCTGTATAAAGTGCTAACGCGACACCTTCTTATCTCCAAACACTTTGGATCACGGAGTTTGATTTAGTCAAAGACGATGCTGCAGAAGAAAAAAAAGGACTTCTGGTCTTAAAGAGACAGCACCTCGCTAACGTTAGGGTTCTGCCAACGCACAAATCACCGAGGACGATCTGACCTAGGTGGCGCCACGTCCACATGTTCTGTCTGTCCTGCTGTAATCGAACCTGACGCTGGAGCCACATTCTTTCTCTTCACAACCCTGGAAGATTTACATCGCCAGCTTTAACAATCAGCAGACGAGATATAAAGCAACGTCACAGACCAGGGTTCCCACACCTTTGTTGACATCAAATTCAAGAACTTTTCAAGGACTCTCCAGGACCAGTTCCCTCATATTCATGTCCTGACACAGCTTAAGATGGCGTCCAGTTTCATTGATTTGCAGGACGCTCTGCATCTGGACAAGTGATTGTCCTTGGGATCTTGGTCAAAGTCAGTCTTTGTCATTTGGAATTATCTTGGATTATCTTGGATTATTTCCAATTCCCAGGCATCACGTCATTTGCTCTCTCTTGCTTAACATTACTTGCTCATTGTTCTGCATGGAATCTTACGTCAACGGCAGACAGAGAGAGAGTGACAGTGGACAGTGTCCACAAAACGTTTGCTTCCACGTAGGTCTAGTCTACGTACATCAAGCAACGCAGGGCATGAAACAGTAGGTGGTGTTGTAACAAACAAAAGGGACATTTACCTAAATATCAACATGTTTCTTGAACAAAATTCAAGAACTTTCCAAGGCCCATGTCTGTTTAGGGTCATTTTCAAAAATTTTATTTTAATTTTATTTTCCCGAGTACAAACTTGGTGTACTTGCTCTTGACCCTCGTTCACGACCCGGTCAGAACAAGAGCCTTTCTGCACGGAGTTTGCATGTTCTCCCCGTGGTGCGTGGGTTCTCACCGGGTACTCCGGCTTCGTCCCACAGTCTAAAAACAAGCAGATTTGGGGACTGGACACTCTAAATTGCCCGTAGGTATGAATGTGAGAGTGAATGGTTGTCTGTCTCTATGTGGCCCTGTGATGGACTGGCGACCTGTCCAGGGTGTACCCTGCCTCTCGCCCTATGTTAGCTGGAGATAGGCACCAGTGACCCCTAGTGGATAAAGCGGTAGAAAATGAGCGAGAGATTTGGGGATTAGACCAACTGGACACTCCAAATTGCCCATAGTTGTGAATGGTTGTTTGTCTCTATGTGTCCCTGTGATGGACTGGCGACCTGTCCAGGGTGTGACCCCGCCTCTCACCCTATGTCAGCTGGGATTAGGCACCAGCACCCCCCCAACCCCCACATCACTCATGAGTGAGTGAGTAATTCACAAACTCTCAAGGCAGTCCTGACAAACACAAAATTATAGTGCGTTAAATTGGCCTCAGAGATTTAGCAACATTTTGAAGAACCTGGTGTGTTTACAAGTTGTGATTACTTACTTCATCGATCGCTTTACAGCACGAATAACAGTCTTTTTTCTTTTCCACCTGTTTTACTTGATAGTTCTTCCTCTAATCGCTCTAACTGTCATTATTTATAATCAAAATAATTGTGTTTGTCTTAATTGCGGAGACTTTAAGCTCCATCCACTTTTCCTGCCTCAGCTGTATTTTTATTATTTTCTGCACATGTCCCAGTCTCTCTCTCTCTCTCACACACACACACACAAACAAACCTACCGTTACATGGGCAGACGCTCTCCCAGGTGTGTTGTGGGGTGATGTAGGCGGCTCTGGCCGTGGTGAAATGACCCAGTCTCTCTGCGGTCAGCCGGACGGCGTTCCTGCAGCCTCGCGGTGGACAGCCGCTGCCCACACAGCCGTTGTGGCTCACCTGGAGGATGCTCAGGCCCAGAGAGTCCTCAATGTCTGATATTATACCTACGTCAAAGAGAATGTTTTACTCAGTGCATTCCACACTTCATTTGCAAGTTGTTTTTTTTTAGTTTTAATTTACCTACAACTTGCAGAAATTAAAATTAATATAGTTTCCATGTCCTTAGAATATGCCTTTTAATCTGATCTAACTGGTTTCATGTTTCTACAGCAGCCTGAAATGAACAGACCAACCTAAAGACTGTATTACACTGTGAAAAATGATTTTTAAGAAAATAAAACAAGCATAATCTCTGGGATATTAGTTCTTATTTCCTGCATAAAAAGAAAAAAAAAATCTTGTAAAGCAAGTTCTACACTAGCAAAATAAAACTTAATCAAACCTTGAGGCTTTAATTATGTGTTAAATAAAGATCACAGATTTGATGTTTGCAAATTTCAGAAATTAGAGCCAATAAACTTTTAAATTCAGCTTCATCAAGTAAAGAAAGACTTATTTTAAGTAAACATTTCTTACATGATAAATCTCTTTTGCTTGTTTTAAGAACAACTTTCTTAAAATTTGGCCAATTTTGTCTAAATTTCGACCCATTTTTTCTTGTTTTAAGGAACAGTACAGCGTGAAATTGCCTAGATTTATGAACTATAGTTTAAGTACTTTACCCAAGTACTTCTAAAAAAATGAGATTTTAATAATATCTGACTTCTAATAGGGCTGTTTTGCGTAAAATGTTAAAAATTTTGTTTTTTGTTTGCAAAAATTCCACCCATTTCAAAAAAGTTGAGATTTTTGATTTGACAGTTTTTGCAACAAATTTTGCAAATTGGACGATAACACTGTTTGTTGTCTATTTGTAGACAACAAATAGACAACAAACTGTTTGTAGTTTGTTGTCTATTTTCCTCTACTCTCTAAAAACTGACATGTTCTATTTAAGAATAACTGAAACTGGATTTGCAGTGGAAACTTTCTAAGCAAATGAAGAAGAATGACATCCTTTTTGGTGTGGGAAAGCCACCGTAGGTCTCTGACGCACTTAAGAAAACCTCTTCTTCCATAATTTAAAACATATAATTTATTATATTCTCTTCATATCACCAAATTTGAGGACCCACAGTGGAACAGTGATTTTAATTACCTGCCAGTCTGTTGGTTGGCAGAGACTGGACGAGTCCACTCTTGGGCTTCCAGATCAGCAGGGCCTCCAGGACCTGGGAGTCCTGTTGCTGCTGAAGGCTGGCCAGGTGAAGCTCTTGTCTGGGTAAACCCAGAGCCTGACCCAGGGAGCGCTGAAGGCCCCTCCAGTGGTCGCCCAGAAACTCCTCCGCTGACATCCCCACCAGCTGCAGCGTCAGGCCGGAGTCCAGCGCCCTCTGATCAGCTGCCCACACGTGAACTTTGACCCCGGCCCAGACGTTGAACTTCCCGTCGCTCACGCTGACGTTGAGTGAGTACGAGCCCTCCTCCAGGTTTTCATCTGCCCAGATCTTTCCGTCTGCGAGGTCCACTGAGAACCTTCCTCCGTCTGGGTTTTCTGACACCAGCTTGTAGGTCAGAACGTCCTGCAGGTCCTGGTCAGAGGCGTGGAGTCTTCCGATGACCCGGTTGGCAAACAGGCCTCCAGATGTTGTGATGAAGACCTCTAATGGCACCACAGATGGAGGGTACTTGCTCTGCTCGGTTACGTTGATGTTGACCACACAGATAGAGGAGAGGGGAGGGTGGCCGCTGTCCGTCACCTGCGTCCATCAAACACAGAGGCCATTATATACGATGGAGATAATTTCAAACCGATATTCATCTTTTGGAACTGTCGACTGGGGCTAAACTAAGCGTTTTTAAAATTTGGTTGGTTTAGGCCCCATTTTACTTGCCTGAGCTCATCTAGAGCAGTGTTTCCAAAACCTGAAGGACCCACTTTTATGAATCGCCACAAAAAGCAAATTTGTGCATAACCTGGCAACTGATTCACAACCACATCTGTTACAACTAATGGTAAAATAATTATTTCCAAGAGATGTTTGGTAAATACAAAGATGTCTGATTTAGTTTCGCCTGAATCGTTAGTTAACAACTCACACCCCCTTCCTGTCCAAACCACACCCCATGGACCAAGAACCTGACAAGAGTCAACTAAGTCCAGTTGCTTTTTTTTTGTTGCTACACTTCTGGTCCTCCAGTATTCAATTTTATGTTTAAGTTCCTCAACACCTTATGAAAAATGAAAAACTTTTAAACAACATTTCTTTCAAAGTTTGAGTCCTTCATATACATAAATTGTAACTAAAATGTTGAGAAAATTGTGCATATTTGTTTGAGGACCCCAAAATAAATCTCCCGTGAACCATCTGTGGGTCCCGTTCCAGTATTTGGAAACCACCGGTCTAGAGAGCTGAGGTCAGAAAATCCTGAAAGTCCCTAAAACCCAGATCGAGACCAAGAGATCCTCAACAGCTGATCTGACGTTGCTATTGAACATTTTAAATAATTTTAAAAACAAATCCTTTCTCTCTGGCCTTCACTTCGACATGGCAACACAACACAATATCTGGACACATAAAACATTTTTCTTTTTATTTTTCTGTCCCTTTACACAGCCATGTTTTCACACAACACAGTCATAAATGTGTGTGACTCACATACAAACCCACTTCAGAAAAAAACCCGAACAATCCCTTCGAGACTCTACATCCAATCAAAGACAAATAAAAGGCCATTATTTATCAGAATTCTGTGGCAACTATGCAGCGACTTAATGAATCTGAAGCACCAGATAACTCGGGCACCGCAGTAGAAAAGCTCTGCCTGTGTGATTTCCACTTCTCACAGCACCGTCAGCAGCCGAGGCCACGAGAGAGCGGCTGCAGCATTTAATCTCTATTCTATCTCTGATCCCGAGTTTACAGTAGGCAGCTTATGAGATTTTCATTTTACAGTCATAAGATTCCAACACAAAGCACATCACTCGTGAAATACTGATAGTAAACAAATTTGACAGCAGATTTTTATTTAGATTAAGATTTAAAGGTCAAGGCGGAGCAGGAAAACAGGGAATCGAGCATTGTGTTTGAATCCTAATCGCAATCGCAGCCTCCTCACCTGTATCTTGAGCTGATGGTGGGGTTTGACCTTCTTCCTGAGTGGAGCAGAGAGCGACAGCAGGCCGCCCTGGTCCACGTGGAAGCGGCGATCCTCGTTGCCGCTGACGATGTGGAAGGAGAACGGCGGGCCGTTCTTCGGCGTGTCCTTGTCCGTCACGACGAGCTGGAGGATGCTGCTGCCGACCGACTCGCCCTCCTGCAGGAGATAAAGTTCATTAATACATCGTTTTCTCCTAAAAACACACAGTCATACTAAAGCAGAATGTCAACTCAGTTTTCTATACCATAGAATTTTTCAATTTCAAAATTTTCATTACCTTTAGCTCACAAAAACACAAATATGTAGTTTTCTCTCTCAAATCACTGGATACATTATGGTGAAAGGTTGTTAGGGAATATTGATCAATAACCTTCTGGACAAAGGCAATTTTGAACCTTGTGTAGATAATAAATTGTACTACTGTAGCTAAATACTGAGTCATTTGTGCTTGGCATTAGCAGCTACTGTGGCTAAATGCTGTCATTGCTGTTTGACTATAGCAGCTACTGTAGCTAAATGTCCAGTCATTTCTGTTTGATATTAGCAGCTACTGTTGCTAAATGTCCAGTCATTTGTGTTTGATATTAGCAGCTACTTTAGCCACACAAAATGTTATTGTTGTTTGATGTTAGCAGCCATTGTAGCTAAATGATGAGTCATTGGTGTTTGATATCAGGAGCTACTGTGGCTAAATGATGAGTCATTGGTGTTAGCTACTGTGGCTAAATGATGAGTCATTGGTGTTTGATATCAGGAGCTACTGTGGCTAAATGCTGAGTCATTGCTATTTGATATTAGCAGCTACTGTTGTTAAATGTCCAGTCATTTGTGTTTGATATCAGCAGCTACTGTGGCTAAATGCTGAGTCATTGCTATTTGATATTAGCAGCTACTGTTGTTAAATGTCCAGTCATTTGTGTTTGATATCAGCAGCTACTTTAGCCACACAAAGTGTTATTGTTGTTTGATGTTAGCAGCTCTTGTAGCTAAATGGCACAGCAGTTCAAAAATCTTGCCCAAGATAAAATAAATATCAGTCAAAATGTGAAATGCCCAATTTCTACTTTAAAAACCAATGATATCACCAAACACAAACATAATGCAGCGCACCATGCAGTCAAACAGACAAACATATAAGTGGAGTTAAATTTTGTTTAAAGTGGCAGTAAAAGTCATATATTCAGGTGCAGGTACCACCACAGATGCAGCAATAATGATATGTCGCTGTGCTTTCTTTGAGGACTTTTTCCAGACATAATGACATAGTTGTCCATCTGCTGCTTTAAATAAAATACAAGCACAGACTCACAGAAGCCAAAAGCTCACTGCAACAGATGTGCCACTCATAAAACAGTCGCCCAGGAGAGAGGACGGGAACGTTGTTACTGACATGCAACCCTGGCAAACATCCATCTGCTTTGATGAACACTTTTTACTCCGCCTGCAATTCCAATCCAGCTTTATCTGTAAAGCACTATAAAACAACCACAGTAACCAAAGTACTACAAATGGGACATCATATCCACCAGTGGGCTTTTGTATGATCCTGTTATATACCTACCTACCTTTGCACCTACCTACACTACATACCCACCTACCTACAGGGGTTGGACAATGAAACTGAAACGCCTGGTTTGGCATTGGCACGAGTGACCAAAACTTTGGCTATAGCAGCCCGGCCATGTACTGTATATTGACCCTGTGGAGCTCCCGATGGACAGCTTTGGTGGAAACAGGAGAGTCGAGGTGCACATTTAACTCTGCAGTGAGTTGGGCAGCTGTGGTTTTATGTTTTTTTGGATACAATCCGGGTTAGCACCCAGACATCCCTTTCAGACAGCTTCCTCTTGCGTCCACATTTACTCCTGTTGGACGTGGTTCGTCCTTCTTGGTGGTATGCTGACATTACCCTGGATACCGTGGCTCTTGATACATCACAAAGACTTGCTGTCTTGGTCACAGATGCGCCAGCAAGATGTGCACCCACAATTTGTCCTCTTTTGAACTCTGATATGTCCCCCATAATGTTGTGTGCATTGCAATATTTTAAGCAAAATTGTGCTATTACTCGGCTAATTGAACCTTTACACTCTGCTCTTACTGGTGCAATGTGCAATCAATGAAGAGTGGCCACCAGGCTGGTCAAATTTAGTTATGAAATCTCCAACACTAAATTGCCAGTGTTTCAGTTTCATTGTCTAACCCCTGTATGTACGTACAATACCTACCTGAGTTCATACCTACAGTAGGTGCCTACATTACCTATCTACATGCCTGCTTTTGCACCTACCTACACTAGGTAGGTGTACTACAGTACACTACCTACCTACCTACCTACCTGATTTCATACCTACCTACCTACCTACCTACCTACCTACGCACTGTACGTACTGCATTCATACCTACCTACCTACCTACCTACAATACCTATTTGTTTGTATCTACCTACCTTGGTAGGTACCTACCTACCTAACAACCTACCTACCTTCTGATGTACGTAGCTACTTACCTATCCATGTTTGTTTGTACCTACCTTGGTAGGTACCTACCTACCTAACAACCTACCTACCTATTGTGAAAGTGGCACACGTGGAGAAAGAATTCATGAACACAGCTCTTTCTGCATCTTTGATGCCAACAAAGTTCAGAAACCCCGGCTCTGATATTTCTGACTCTGAAGAGTTTTAGTGTTGAACTCTCAGCACACAGTTTTTAATGAGCCTGCGGACGCCACAGTTATGATGATGAGGCACAACTTACAGCTCAGCACACTTCACACACAGAGCGTGTTGCAGAAGGACAAAGAGACTTTTAATGTTGCTGAAACATAGATGGACTGATCTGAACTGCCTGAGATTTCTCTTTAATTATCTCTGGTAGTTAGTTCATCTGTCTTCATTACAGCCTTGTTTCTGCAGTCAGGAGCAGGTAGAGGTTTTTCAGCCTCAGCTGAATCAAATAAACCAACTTTTACTGAGGAGCTGCTCATATTTACGCAGTCATATTGAATCCCCCTGCTCATATTTTCTCATTGAGTTGTCAAATTTCACACGTGAGTGCCATTGCTGCTTCCCCGCCTTCGGGACACCAGCAGAGCTGAAGAACAAATGTTTCCTTCTTGGTGACTGTTTATTTTACATATTACTTGTTGACATGTTATTTGTGAGTAATTTGTGTGAGGTTAGCATTTTCCTCTACCGCAGGGCAGCGCACTGCCAATCCACAGCTCCAGGCTGTAAACGTGGCTGGTTTGTGAACGCCACCACACTCAGCTCTCATGTCCTCACATGGGTCAAACCAATCATTCATTTTTTTTGCAATTTCAAAATTCTGCACATGTGAGCTTAAAAATGACGGAAAAAAAACAAATTCAGATTTTAAGTTCTATCATCTTTGAGAATTTCTGTCTCGGATTTCACTTTGAAAAATAAAGAATTGTCATGTTAACTTCTCTCACTGTCTCTGGTCCCTACTTTCTTCCATGTTGTTAAAAATGAATAAATGTCTCAAAGACATTTATTCATGTTAATTAAAACAAGATGACAACACTGACCTCAGTATTGACTGAGTATCTTGATATCGTACCCAAATTGTTCCATGTACGTTCAAACTGATTCCTGACGAAACAATTTACAGCAGGTTCAGAGATTTTAAATTAAATATTGATAGATTACATATTTTAGGAGTTTTTTTTAATTTTATTTAATTGTGTTACCGAGCAGTTATGTTCACCTATAAAGTGTAACTAAAAGAAAAGAGATGCGGAGGCTCCTTAAATTTCTTCGTACACAATATAGTACCACTTCCTTTTTGACCTGGGTTTCAAAATAAGAGCCAGTGACTCAGGATTTCTTTCTGTGTAAACTTTTGTCATAACACTTGGCAATAAAAATAGCTTGTTAAAAAACTAAAGATGTAAACTAAAACTGTCCTAATACGTGAGCTCTAACAGGAAGGAGACACACTATGCACAGCGAACAAATTGGGCAGTGAGAGGCAAAATGTTTAAATGATTAACTGTGTAATTGTGAAAATATAAGAAATGACAACTTCCCAAAGGGAACACAAAAGGTTCGTCCCGTTGGCTGTAATATACAGTACTGTGCAAAAGTCTTAGGCCACCAGCGGCTTTGTTGTTTTTATGTCAGTTTTGTAATCGTTGGCGTTCAGATTGAAAAGATGTGACTAAAAGTCAGTCTTCTACTATATGATCAACCTGTCAGTGAGTTGAACTTGTGCAACATGTGTATGTAATGCTCCAACATGTCTGGAGTAAACCAGGTATAATAGACCTTTTTCACAGCAGCTATTTGTTGGCATGAAATAGTAGGAGAAACACAGGTTTGACCAATAACTTTAGGGTTCCAGTCCAGGTTTTAAAGAGCCATGGTTGTGTTATTGTTCAAGTGGAAATGTAGGTCACACTAAATATTTGATATTATAGAAGCATTTTTGTTGAAAAAGATGTTATTTTCAAACTGCATATGTGTTTCTCCATATTTTCAGGATGTGTTCCAATAAAGTGTTTGAGAAATAATTGTACAGTATGGTCATTATAGCATTGCTAAAACAAAAAATCTAATGGTGGCCTAAGACTTATGCACAGCACTGTACAGTACATACTTACATTAACCCTGCTTCCTTGAAGTTGGCATAATACAAAACAATTAAAAAAAAAAAAAGTCAAATGTTCACACACTCGAAAATGTTGGCAATAATTTGTTAATTAATGCTAAAAACAAACAGGACAGACAGTGTAGGTGGATATTCAACATGGTGGTGAGGTTCCGGTCGACGTACCTGCAGCAGCAGACTGTGGTTGACTCGAGAGAAAACTGGCGGGTTGTCGTTGACGTCAGCGACGGTGATGGTGACAAGGATCGCAGACGACAGAGGAGGATTTCCTTCGTCTGCCGCCTGCACCGTCAGAGAGTAATGAGGGATCTGCAGAGGAGATAAAAAAACATTCTTCAGGTTTTACATTTTATTACACTGTCTTTATAAAACAATATTATATAATATTGTTTGCGGGTTCCACTTTATTTTGCTTTTTCTGTTTACACTGCAAAAATAGATTTTCAAGAAATTTTTCTGGTCAATTTTTCCTTATTTTTTTTTGGCAGTTTTGCACTAGAAGCAAAATCTCAGTTTGAGAAAAAATTTGATATTACAGTATACTTTAAGCAATATCATTTTTTTTTTTGTTTTAAGAGTCAAATGTGGTAGAAACAGTAGGTATTTTGTAATTCTATAATGTGTTTAAAAGATGTCATTTAAAAACTGTATACCACTCAACCCTAGAACTTAAATTTTAGCCAGTTTTGTCAAATTTTGATTTGTTTTTTTTTTTTTTCCTTAATTTTAAGGCAAAAGTGGATACATTTTACCAATTACTTTGTAGAATTCTATTTCAGCAAAAGTTGTTTTTCCCATTGGCAATTTTCTTTCTCACACACTATTTTCAAATCAGTGTAAGAATATTTGGTTTATTTCTAGTGGGGCTGCAGTGTATATGCCTATTTTAATCAATTTTCCATTATGTGCCAGGTTAATATACCAGGAAAACACACACACACACACACTGGTTTCACACTGCATTGACTTCCATTCATTTCCTGGAGACTTACTCTAACCTTAACCGTAATTACTAGTTTCCTAACTCTAACCTCAGCCTAACTTTAAAATATGTCTTCACCTTAAAATGGAGTCATTTACGTTATGGGGACTTGATTTTTGTCCCCATAATGTGAGTGTGGAGACAGATTTAGGTCCCCACAACATAAGGAAGACCAGCTACACACACACCTCCTCTCTGTCCACTGCAGTCCGGATAGTGATTTCTCCGCTGCGAGGGTGAATGAAGAACTGCTGCAGGGGGTCTCCACTCACGATGGAGTAACGCAGCAGGTTATTGATCGGACCGTCCTGATCAGTGGCTGTTATCTGGAGGAAGCAGAGGTGGAATAATATTATTGTGTTTTATTTACAGTACATTCCCTGAAAAGTCAAAAACAAAGGAACCAGAGAGAATTTTAGCAGCGATTCAACGACACCTGATGATTATAAAAAAAAGGAAATGATAAATAAATAAAACCAGATGTCATGATTAGTCTGTTACTATTAGAGATATTAGTACAACAAAATGTAAAAGGTTCTCTCTTGACCTCTGCGCCCCTGCCTTTCACCACATGAGGAGCAAATTGGTTCAGTACATTTTGTGTATTGTTATTTAAGTTAAGGGTAATTACTGTAGCTTTAATCATCTTTATTTTGACTTTACTTTGACTTTTTTTTCACCCTGATAAATTAAGATAGTTAATTTTTAATTTTATATTGACAGCAAGATTTGGTTTTTATAATTAGCTTATAGTTTACTTAAAAATTTGCTTGCTTTAGCTTCTTTAGCCATTATTTTGAAGAAAAAAAATATTAAAAATCTACTTACTTCTCTTAAACTTGTAGTCTGTATTTCCTTATTTTAGCTGTGTTTAAAAACAAAAAAAAAACAAACTATGAACTTGTTTAAGTTTAAATTCAGTACAGACCTGTGTGTAACAATATTAGCTTGTTTTAGCTAGTTTAGATAAAATCTTAGCTTGGATGTTTTGGTTTAACTCACACATTACCAATCCAGTTTTGTTAGCTAGTTTTAAATTAAACTTAAATTAAAGTTTATCTGGACAACTAGTTTAGCTAGTCTTTGTTTTTGAACTTTGTTTTTTGCTGAAAGCTTTTTAACTTGCCAATGCTAGCTTTTCTTTGACTTTATCAAGACAACTAGGTTAGCTAGTTATAATTTGTTTTTCTCTGCCTTTGCTTAGACTTTTGACAAAAGAGCTTGTTTTATTTTTTTAACTTAACAATATTAGTTTTGCTTAGACTTTATCCAGAAAACTATTGTAGCCACTTTAAGCTGTGATGTAACTTGCTTTGCTCAGATTTAATTGATACATTAGCATCTTGTTTTACCTTTGATTTTAACCTTTGTCTCAGCAAATAGGTCAGCTAGTTTTAACTTTGTTTTTAACTTGCTTCATTTAGACTTTATTAATAGAACAGTAGCAGCTTGTTTTGCTTTAACCTGATAATTAATTTCTTTAAACATTTCGTCATAGAGGTACTTTGTTTTGGAATTCCTTTTGGTCGTAACACTCAAAAATTCAAATAATCTTTTCCTACTACATCCCTTCACAATCAGAGTTGTTTATAAAATATTACTGACTAAAAATTCTCGAAATAGGATGGCCATAGTACTAATATTACGATATAATCTTGAAATTAATCTTTTTTTTTTTGTTCAAAAGAAACTTATAATGACTCATTAAAATGGACATTTCTAACAATAAATCAACCCTGTCACTCTTCTTGCCTTTAATTTCCATGTGTTTGTCTCAGAACAACAAAAGATCCTGTAATTTTCTCTCCACAGCGCAGGACAATTATGTGACAGGACACGGTGAAGTTAATGGTGAAAATAGAGAAATGGGAACGAGGAAAATTGTCACATATGAAACCATGTGATTACGGACTCATTATCCGACCGTTGTCCGACATCACTGAGCAACTGTGTGATTTCTGTTATCTCTTCTGTTGGGCTGACGGCTGACATGTCGTGTGTGTGTGTGTGTGTATTATGAGCTGATTTTCATTGTGTGTCATAGATGCCAGCTCATCTCATACGAATTGTTAAATATACCATTATGTGATCTGCCTTTGTATTGAAATTGAAATTGTTTTTAACTGTATTTATAGCTGTTTGCACTGTGACTCTGCTGCACATGTTTGCATGTTCCAACAAATATTTGCATGTTACATCATAATTGTTCTGCTGTGACAGCGAATGAAAAAATAAGAACTTTGGAACCTTGAAAATATATTTAATTCAATTTTCAAAGATTTTTTTCCTGTATCTGTGATGTGTGACTGTCCCTCCATATTCATCCTGTGAACAAAATTTACACCAAAGAACATGAATTTATTAAATTCAACCTTCACTTCAAATATGCATAAAAAGGCCTTGCATATTGCTCGCATATATTGTTTAAGTGAACATGTTTTGACCTACAAACGGTAAGTACAGGAAGTTATTTGTATAATACAAACAATTATTGTCTGAAAAGTCCAATTATGTCTGTGTACTTCAACTCCAGGAGCTGACATTGTATTGATCCTTTAATAATATGTTTACCCAAAGAATAGTAATTATATATTGTACTGTCGTACATGAGTCACTCAGTCAGTGATCACGATGTGGAGTGCAGGGTTGTTGCAAGGGATTTTTAGTTTAGCTTTATTTTTATTATTTTTAAAATTATATTTGCATCATCAAATTTGTGACATTTACATTTTCTGTTGAATATTTACATTTTTTTTGAACTGAAGTGCATAAATCTGCAACTCTCTCTGTGTTTCTCAGTATAGCGGTTTTTAGATCTCGTGTAGCCTGGTGACACTTCAGTACAGGAAGTGTGAAACAGCTGGTGAAGTGAGACAAATGAAAACACAAAGAAGCATCTGCAAAAAGTTTCAGAAGTAAATTCTACTGGTCAAAAAAACCTGGTCGTTTGGGCGTTTGATGAAATTAAAGCTTCTTGTCTCCGCCCTTCTCTGCTCTGCTGCTGTATACACAAACAGTCAGATCTAATAGTTTTGCTTGACTTGCCCATTTGCCAAATGAAGGACTGTGCAAAAAAATAATGTCGTTTCTGATCACAAAAACTAAACAGCGGCAGAATAATAACGACAAAAATTAACAAAAGTTCAGAAATTGAAGCTGTAAAATAAATGGTAATTAAGGTTAATTCATAGTTTCTGCATTTGAAAGTCCATGGAGGTCGGCTTTGGTCTATTTCATAAACGACGCTACACACTCGTGCACGGTAAACATCTGTGACTGCGTGGACTTTGCATGTTCCCGGTAGGACGATGTATTGAATCACAAAAGAAAGTGCAATCCAGCACTTTTTCATCAGACTGAACCTCCATTTTAGTATGAAAGTGACTAGAACACATACACAATTCTCTGCAAACAAAAAAAATGTAAACATCTTTAAGCGCGGCAGGTACCGGACGATTCGTAAGATCAGTCTCAACATTTTCTAAATATGTACGCAAGTTCTCTACCTTCATCACCAGGCTTCCAGGCGTCAGGTCCTCCGTTATCTCAGTGGTGTAGTCGCCTCGTTCGAACACCGGCGCGTTATCGTTCACGTCTGTCACGTTGATGATAATTGTGGTGATGTCAGTCAGGGACGACTTTCCGCGACTTCCCTCCACGGACAAGTAGTACTCCCGCGAAACCTCAAAATCCAGTGGTGCGTCGAGGCTCAGAAGACCTGCGGAGGACAGACAAAAAACACCTAATTATTCTCCTGCAGTTCTGGCTAAATAGAAATAGAAAAAGTGCAAGGTTTTGATTTTGTTCTGTGTAGTTCTACAACCTCTCCACCCCCATTAGATTCACCAGTGGGTCTGTCATTACAAATACATGTTGCTGGGCTTAAAAACTCGCTCAAAAGAACTCTCTCTCAAATTCAAGTCGAGGTATAAACACAGTAAATGTTTCAGGCTGCACAGTGAGACTGACTGAAGAATCAGTCTATAAAACATGATCAGCCTTTAGTTTATATTCCAGGAGCGCTGATAGTTTCTTAAGCTGTGTTTCCACTGGATGGAACAGTTCGGTTTGGTACAGTCTGTATGTTTTTTGTGTTTCCATTTGGATTAGTACTGAAATACCCAGCCCCAACTGTTCCATCCTTAGACACCCTTCACTTGGGGTACTAGAGTAAATGGTACAGTCGCCCATGACACAAAGACGTCACTCCCTTGGGCTTTACCATTCCAAACTGAACTGTACCATGATGGAAACACAGTATTATGGGGCTTTTCCATTTTGCAGCTCTTGCTCTACTCGGCCCGACTTGACTCTACTCATTTTTTGCCTTTTCGATTTGATATAGTACCAGGTACCTAGTACTTTTTGTAGCACCTGTGGTTCCAGTCGAGCTGAAATGTGACGAGGACAGACTGCCGGCCACTGATTAGTCAGAGAGTGTCGTCACTGGATGAGTCATGAGAGCAACGTCCAATGCAGGAATCAAACCCGCCAACCAGAAAGAGCGTTACAGCGATCATCCAGTACATGGCTGCTGTCCACAAAAATACTGTGATCCGTCCACAGACCAAGCAACATTGTCTCGATGTCTTCCATTGTTTTTGTGTCACATATAAAACATTTTTGCAGCCGTGCTATGACAAACTCCGCCAACGTTGCGGAGGAACTGTGAAGCAATGGAAAACGACATGCCTGATACCAAGCCGAGTAGAGTTGAGCCGAGTAGTGCTAGAACTGCATAATGGAAAAGCGCCATTAGCGAAAGACAACACATGTAGACTGTGACGCAGCATGATAAGTGTTAGCATTGTAAGTTAGCAAAGCACTCCAGGACCTAAGTGAAACACTGGATATGCTACATAATTATACATTTGCTTAATGTGATCAAGAGACAAGCACCTTTTTAACTGCCTTATTCATGTTAACTTTTAATTTTCTAAAAACATTAACATCCATCCTGAGGGACTTGAACATTTGCAGACCATGCCAAGTAGTCTGGTCTGGTCTGGTCCACGTCCTCATCCGGGGTCCACTGATCTGCAGCAGTTTTACAGCGTTTTCAGACTAATCAGTGCCTTTACTGATTAATCGGTTAAATTATTTGCAGCCACCACCACAATATTGACACTGACACTAACGTTGTTGGATTAAAATTGCTTCAGACAACGAGAGACTTCAAATAACGCAAAGTAGGATTTGCTCACTGGCTCCATCCACAGGTGGTACACGGTATTGCTTGTTACGATGCCGTAAAATATGCGTTGATGTAACATGTTTTGACAATTCTGAAAGAGGACTTCTAATGTACAACTGGACATGCTCAGGCTTCGAGGTTAATGACCTGGTATTAGATCATCAACGCACAGAAGGAGCAAATCCTTCACATGAGAGCTTTAAATTCACGGTTTTCTAAGGGAAGACGAAATATTGTCCATTTAAAAACCAATTTAAAAGAAAACAAAATCTTATCTGATTTGAGCTGAATGAATTCTGGTTCATACTGAGAGCTGGTTCCTGGCATTTTGCATCCTCACATTTGTCATCTGTCAGCAGCACATGAAATGATGAAAAGTGAAATGATCCTCCTCCTCCTCCTCCCTGTGAGCAAACTGCTGTTAACACGGCTCTGCTTCAGCGCACATCATACACTGGAATGCAGAACGTCTATTATGCAGTGACAGGTGTGATGTACTGTTGAAAATTAATGTTCTTATGGCACAAGCAAGATTCTATGAATAATACCCACCATGGGTCACACACACACACACGTTTGTGCTTCTATCAAAGTGAGGACCCTCATAGACATAATACATTTCCTAGCCTATTATCCTAACTCTAACCTAAACCCAATTCTAACCCTAACCCTTAAACCAGGTCGTTACCCTAAAAAAGCCATTTAAATAAGTGAGGACCAGCCAAAATGTCCTCACTTTGTCAAAATGTCCTCACTTTGTAGGTGTTTATATGATTTTTGGTCCTCACTCTGCAGCAAGAACACACACATACATATCTTTGTGAGGACATTTAAAGGGTTAAGGATTTAGGGTTAGATTAAAGGGTTGGGCTAGTTGTGTGTGTGTGTAAAAAAACAAAAAACAAAAACAACATATTAACAAAAACCATATAAACCGTAAGGGATAACGACATTCTGGGGACTGTAAAGACATTTTCTCTTGTCCTCACGAATTTAAAAAGGCTTTTTTGGGGGTTAAGACCTGGTTTTAGGGTTAGGATTGGATTAAAGGGTTAGGCAATAAGTTGTGTGTCTGTGTATGCTTGTATGTGTGTCTTTGTGAGGATCCCCAAAAACCCAAAACATATAAACCATAAGGGGTGAGGACATTTTGGGAAAGTTTTCTGGTCCTTCACAACTTTAAAGGGCCTTTTTTGAGGGTTAGGACCTGGTTTTAGGGTTAGGGTTAGATTAAAGGCTAGGCTTAGGCATGATGTGTCTTTGTGAGGATTAAATAACATACAGTTTTTTGAGGGTTAAGTTTTAAATTAAGGTTATAGGTTAGGATTGGGCAAGCGCCTGTGTTCTTGAATATGTATGTGTTTTTGGGGACGCCTTGGGACAGTGAGGACATTTTGTCTGGTCCTCACAACATTAAAGGGCTTTAAAGGGGTTTAGACGTGGTGTTAGGGTTAAGATTAGATTTAAGGTTTCGGGTAAGGGAGCAGGAAATGTATTATGATGAGTGTCCTCACTTAGGATGCTGCTGAGAACCTTTTCTGTCAGGACCAGTAGTCCTCATGGGGACCAAAACCTGGTCTTAATGAGGCAGAAGCTCGTTCTGAGGAACTGGTTAAAGAATTGTGGTTAGGTTACAGGATTCAACGAATGAATGGAAGTCACTGCAGAGTCCTGAGAAGAATAGCTGTGTAAACCTGTGTGTGTGGTTTCGGTGTGACATCACTGGTGAACCCTCACGCCCGTGGGTTCAGGGATCATAAATCTGTCTCCACAGCTGCTGCTGCTGCTCGCGTACGATCTGTCACCCTCATGTGAAACCTAAGCTCCGTTCATACGAGCGATAAAAGAGGCGTCACAGTCTCTGAAGGGATTCACACAGTCAGTGTCGTGTCCACGTGGTCTGACGTCCTCATTTAGCTGATGTTCTGTGATGAGGCCGATGTATTTCGTCATCGCCGCCTTGTTACTGAATGTTTGAGATGAGTTGTCGTGTGGTTGATAAATGGAATTTCTCTGTGATGGTGGCGTAACAAAGAAAATACAGGTTGATTATTATTAATATAGTTTTCAAAACGGTTGTATAGGGCTGATAATGTATTAAAAATGACAAATAAACTGTTGATAAGTGGACTAACACATACTTTTTTGTTTTGATGGTAAAATAAAAGCAATAACTCCAGACAAACACTGAAAAAAGTTTACTCATTTTTCTGAATTATCTAAAATATATAATTCTGGCTCCTTTCATTCATTTTATTTCTTTTTCTAAATGAACAATGTGATGTTTCTTAAAACTGTTTGGCGCAATTTTTTTTATGAAAGAATGACTTATAGATTTTTATGTTTTTATAATATAGTTTTTCATTATTCAAAAACAATGAAAAATAATAATTTTTATTGATTTAACAAAATAATGTTTCTTAAAAAGCTGTTTTTTTTGTTTTTTTTTAAAATATAAGTTGTATTTCTGAATTATATGTCTCCTTAAAACACCCCCCCCCCAAAAAAATGTCTGTGCTAACAAAATATCTTTTCCTAAAAAACTAACTAACTCTGCCGTTGTATTAAAAAAATGTTGGCTCTGTTTTTCTGAACTAATAAAGTAACCTTTTATTTAAATAAAATCACCTCAGTTTTTTCTGAATTAACAAGATAATTTTGCCACAAAAATACATTTCTGGTTCTTATTTTATGGATACTAGATAATTAACTGGATAATTTCAGTTTTATTTTCTTTTGGGTTTGTGACACATTCCTTGTTTACTGACAAACCAAAACTACAACTTTTAATTTCTGTCCTGTGTCAAAGGTCTCTCAAAGGTCATTCAAACTAAACTCAAGTTATCATCATATAACTGGTTAATTAAGTTTTAATGAACTGAATCATTTCAATCAAAGTAATTTTTTTTTTGGAAGTTTGTTGACCATTTTCTTGCTTAGATAAGATAATTTTGTCATTTTTTTTTCTGGATTAATAAGATTCTGAAGCTTTAATTCCCGTTTCAACAGCTTAGTTTAATGGAATTTTGTCAAGTTCAATGTAAGTTTTATTGTATTTTGGGTTTGTGACGTGTTACTGACAAACCACAACTACAGCTTTTGGTGACTGTCCTCATTAAAGTCTGAGAGATTTGATTAAAAGCATGTAACTTTAAAATGAAGTAAGACATGTAACCTGATCAGACTTTATGAACTCTCTGTTAAAAGTCCATTTATTCCACCACACACAGCTACAGTGTATCGGTCGACTGCAGCTCATCACTTCCAGCAGAGTGTGCACGCACACACACAAACACGCACACACACAAACACGCACACACACACACACACACACACACACACACACACACACACACACACGCACACACACACACACACGCACACACACACACACACACACGTTTATGCTTCTATCTAAGTGAGGACCCTCATAGACATAATGCATTTCCTAGCGCCTTACCCTAACCTTAACCATCACAACTAGATGCCTAACCCTAACCCTAACCCTAACCTAAACCCAATTCTAACCCTAACCCTAAAATCAGGTCTTAACCCTGAAAAAGCCCTTTTAAGGGGTAAAAAAAGCGAGGACCAGCCAAAATGTCCTCACTTTGTCAAAATGTCCTCACTTTGTCAAAATGTCCTCACTTTGTGCCTCAATAAACCATGTGTTTGAATTGTGGCCAGCAACTTTTGAACTTTTTAAAAGAGAGAAGCTATCAATCTTAACAATACTTAACTAAGACTGTCCTACTGTAAAAAAAAAAAAAAAAAAAAAAAAAAAAAAAAGCCAAAAGTGAATCCAACAAAAACAACCGTCCAAACACTCCACGTTTCAACAAGTAAATTATTTGCACCTTGATCACACACACACACACACTCCACAAATCGATTTTATCAATTTTTTTGCGAGATTAATGAGATTAAGGCAGTCAGAATTGAGTTGTTGATTTTGTTTTTTAAATTTTATTCCTCCTTCTCCCAGGAAAGAGTTGCATGATCTCCACTGTTCCTCTTTGATTCTTCTTTATGTGGCTCTGTAGCTGCAAGTTTTTAAAAATACTTGATTCATCACATTCGACTCTTAGTTTTGGTTTCCGTGAGCCACAGCAACATGTTTCCACTCGATGGAGAAAAATCTTAATCCCGACCTCTGCAGTGATAGGTTGGGCTTTTTTAAAAGTGTGGTTAAGTTGAGCTACAACCGTCTTGTAATTGTTCTGCCGTCCTTGTTCCATAAGAGCTACCAGGTACACAGCAGGCTGCTTCAATAGCTAGATTATCAACATTAGGGAGATACTGTATAATATGCCTGGGTTTACCAATAGAGAAAGGTGCTAGCAATGCTAATGCTATCTACCAAACTTGCAAACCTAGACCAAAAAAAAATAAAAAAAAAATACTACAACATTGTGAAAAAGTAATAATCAATGTCAAAAATAAAAAATTAAGCAAAAATAAAAACCTTTACGAGGGGGAACATTGACCCTCTGTTGGAAGCTGTTTGAATGGGAACTGTTTGCAGCGATAAGGCAATAAAAAGGTACGGTTTTGTTTCTGAAACAGAACAAAAGGAGATTTCTGAGCCGGGAACAACTGCAGCCTGCAGGCGTTGGAAGGTGCTAAACATTAACAGGAAATCAGTGCCAATATTTTTTATGAAGGACTGAAGATTTATGTGAGAGGTTAACGATTTAATAGTTGTGGATTTAGTGGTATACACTGGGTGTAGTCGGACTTCGGGATTTCCGAACTTGGAAATTCAACCTCTAACCCATAACCCCAATTAATATTAATATCACTTCAGTCGTAATTGTTTCACAGTAAATCAGTCGTACACAAAGTACTGTTTAATGTTTTAAACGTAAACACGTTGCTACGCTGTACATGTAAGCAAAAAGGAACAAGTTTATGAGGGTAACTGGGTAAAAACAGGAGGTTCACACTATTACCTTACTGTTAGCATATTTAGCTCTAGGCTAGTGGTTGCTAGTTGAATACTAGCAAATCATATACATAAAATGAATTGAAACATTTAATGGTACGTTGCTTTTATGTAAGTCAGAACTGGGAGTTACGTCACATCCGAGTTAAAAAATTCGGAACAGAAACATTGACATTGTCGGCAATAACAGTTGATAACAAGTCTGATTAAAAACCAAACTTTCCTGACAGGATCGGCGTGTGAACGCAGTGTGAGGTATTTACCCCAGAAGAAAAGAGACACTGTTCAGCCTGTCCATTCGTGTAATCACTCGACTGTGTCATTAATCCCAGTTTAGCGGTTTTGGACTCGGGCTCCATGAATAAATACACGTCTCCTGACAGAACACGTACGAAGAATCTTAATGATCCTTACTATAAATCTCACATAATTTCTCCAAGCCTGTCGAGTCTCGTTGGCTCAACCTTCCAAACTCTTCCACGGATCATGAAACCAAATGCAGCGTCAGACACTGATCAATAACAAGTGGCTTTTAATGGTTTATTGGTCCTGTATGGTGAGACGGTTAACCCACCAAACTCTGCGAGGTTTCAAATCCAGCAAGACACAAGGGACAAAACACCCCAATCTAAAATGTCCAGCTCTAGTTCCAATAAAGAAACAGAGAGGAAGCTGTTTTATTTGACATTTTTCTTTATCGAATTATCTGTAAAACTTTGTAAATTATGACAAATTATTCTTTCAAGCCGCTGTGGTAGGAACACTAATAAAGGTGCTGTGTGATAATATGCATAAAATATTTAAAATTACTAAGTGAAGAGGACTTTTTCTGACCCCTGCAACTAATTGTGTTTTTAATTTTGCATTTTATAATTAACTTGCTGTAAAATATATACAGTGGATTTTCAGAAATTCTTATACGGAATGAAATTAACCTATCATGTTTAAATTATAGACATTATTTTTCTTTTATTTATATACTACAGTATTTGCAGTCACTGTTAATTTGTTAATTTCCATTCGTCCATCGTCTACCACTTTATTTTTCAAAAAGTCGGGTCACACCCTGGACAGGTCACCAGTCTATCACAGGGACACAAAGAGACAAACTACCATTCACTCGCACATTCACACCAATGGGCAATTTAGAGTGTCCCATTGGCCTAATCCCCAAATCTCAGTTTTTGGACTGTGGGAGGAAACTGGAGAACCTGGAGAAAACCCACGCTATTGCTAATCCCTACACTAACTGTGTGGCCAATTTGCTGATGGAAAATTACACATTTATGTTGATGAAAAATTATGCACTTTCTTGTGAAGCTAAACCTTTCAGGTATGACTTTTAACTCAGCTGAAATAACAACATGCATGTGTTGAGAAATATGCAAGTTCAGAAACGAAGCAAAGTGGACAGATTATAATCCATCCCATGTTCACATAGAAACAATAATATATATGGGAATTACTATATACTAGTCTCGTTGGGGTTGAGGATTTTTCAGATTTGAAATCTATTTCTAAGAAATATTCTCTTACGAGCTTAGAATATATGACAGATAATGCAAACGCACCTGTAGATTACAGAGTAACATGTTACAGTGTTCGTTTGGGCGATCCTTATCTCATCTTTTTCTTTTTTAAAATATAATTTTCTCAAACCATGTATTTCATTTTATCAACAGCCTTTTGCAGCAGGAAGAGTCATCACAGATACTTTACTATGATATAAAAACACCCAAAATCTAAGACCAGATTATGATATAATATAGATATATTCTCCCAGATTGAGCAAAATGGATGAAAACTCTCCTGACCTGTTTGTGGGTCCAACAGGAAACGTCCGTCCTTGTTGCCGGAGAGAATTCGGTACACAACAGGATTCGGGCCGCCGCCGTCCGAGCCAAAGGCGGAGACCCTCAGCACCTCTGACCCGACCGCTAAGGATTCTGGGAGCTGGGCCATGTACTCGGAGCTCTGGAAGATGGGCTGGTAGTCGTCCAGGGAGACCACGTCCACCGTCACTGTGGCGATGGAGTAGAGGTTACGCGGCAAACCGCGGTCGGTGGCTTTCACCTTCAGCTCGAAGGTGGGAGGGGCCTCGGGGGTCAGTGGTCGCTCCAGCCGCAGGACCCCCGAAAACTCGTCCAGGGAAAAGTAACCGCCGTCACCGGCCATGAGCGAGTACTTCACCTCTGAGTTTATTCCTGCAGAGAAACAAATACACAATCAAACACCTGATATTCATCATGTCAGGTGACACTAGGGTGTGCTGCATTGTGAACACCTGAATTTATTCAAATCAAATGTAATTTTTCAATGCCTCGAGTAAATTTATTTGTGTGAAACAATCTGTTACTTTGCTGCTCAGTTTGTGGTGACTGGGTATAAAACTAAAAATTACATTCGTCGCCTTAGGCACAAAAAAGTACCAATTGAACCCTATTAAAAGACGATTTTCTTTTTAATCTTCCTGTCATTAGAAAATAAACTCATGTACTACATGTTATTGTGCTTTCATTCTGAGGTCCTGGTCTCAAATTTATATATTTTTATTTCACTATTCAAGGTGATTTTGACCGACGTTTTTTTGTTTTTTCCATCCCTGGTAAATGGAAATGAAATAATCTAAGTTTGGTGGTCAGGAGTGATGTTGAAATATTAATTAAAAGTTAAAAATAATTATTTGATTAGTTTGATAGCAGTTTACATAGATGGGACATTTTTTACACCTAAGACCCTGAGTTCCTGTGTAGTTCATTTTAGAGAGTGAAAAATAATAATGTTAAAAAAAGGATAACTGTTGTTGGATTTTAATGCTAAATATTGTTTAAAAGTGACACCTGAAAGGTTTAAATGCTGAATTACTGTGGGATTGGTGTACTTTTTTTTGCACTTAAGGTGATGAAAGTAACAACAAGCTAATATAATCTGAATTCAAAGCACTTTGACTAATACATAATAAATGTCAAGTTAACATTTCTTTGGCAAAAATAATGCAGAAACAATTGTCATGTGTCGTTTTCATCGGCGTTAGTCATTGGTTTCTGTGAGAAAGTAGCTGGAGAAGAGAAAGAAGACAAGCTGCTGCACATCTGAGGGAGTGGCCGACCTGTTCTCTCTCTCTGTGTTTATCTGTCTGACTTTGTGCATATTAATTAAATCTTTGTAACTTTTCAAGTGCAAATGACACTGTGTGAATAAGAGAGTGTGTGTGTATGTGACGTCAAACTTCACCCTTCACCATTTCTGTTTATTTAATTTCGTTGTTCCATCACCTGCAGACAAGAATCAAGGTCAGTCAATGAATAAAACATCCTGTGTCTCCACATTAAAGTCAACAGAGACCTAAAAAGGTTCAAACTGGTGCAGCGTTTGTGCCAAGCTTTTCATAACAAGAGAAACTGTGATCAAATTGTTTTCCGACAGATTCAGACAGACGTGGCATTCCCACACAGGAGGCTTATGTAAATCACAGGAAAGGAGAAAAATAAAAACAAAGCAAATAAAGTCACGAGGGAGAGAAACAGAGAGGAGAACGAGGGAGAAGAAAAGATAAGGAAGACAGAAAGAAGGGATTTTTGTGGGTGAGTTTGGTCTGTTTGTGTGGGAGGAGGATTTTAATTTTTATATGTCTGTACATGTAAACACATCCATATGCCTGCAGCTACCAGCAAAAACCGAGTTGTCGTTATTATTACTCAACTCTCTGTGAGACGCTGCTTATGTTGGTTCATTTTTCCACTTTTCAATAAGTGTAACATTCATAACAGCAACATTAATGAACGCTATCCAGGTTAATAATGTTGCAAATCCATTAATTATTCACAGTTTATAGCAGTAAAAACATCAAAAGCTTTGAATAAGTGTAAAAGCTCTTTTATAGCTAAATAATAATAATAATACTTAAACTGTAATTAAGCATTTATTAACAAATATTATAATGTGTTAAAAAGCCATTCCTTATTTATGATTTTATACCTGTGTGTGAATACAGAATAAACATTACCTAACTATAACTAAGCATTTATTAACCATTATTAAAACAGTCATTCTTATTATAACTTAACTCTCTTTGAGAATGGAGACACTGATCCTTAAGGTTTTGTTTTTGGATGGTGATATTTACTTATTTTGATTATTAATAGACAAGAGGCCAACACTCTACAATTAGGCCATATTCATTTGCATTAATAACCGTTGTCTTACTGTTATTATTTAATATATTTTTGACAGTTACTGTCAGTAATAACCGTTAACTGACAGTTAAAAATGACACAAAATGCTTTAAGTAACTGCAAATGCCTTCCTTTACCTAGATAATCACTATGTAACTATAATTAAGCATTTATTAATGTTTCTTTTTACCATTATCGTAAACAGGGAAATATGTTCCACAAATGTTTGTGTGATTGTTTAATGATCACAAGGAGCATTAATAAATATTAATATGGTTAATAAATGCTTAATTACAGTTAACAGTTATTTTAACCCTTGAACAATGTATGAATTAACACCTTAATTCAACTGAATAACTATTATATAATGTTTAGTTAAATGAATTAACAGTTAGTAAATGTTCATTACACTATTTATGAGTGTTAACTAATGTACCTTTGTTGTAAACTGTTAAACAGATTCTCAGAAAAGGGCACGTTAACACTTAAGAAAAACACTTAACACTGCCATTCTCAGGACAAATATGACGGATTAAGTGATCCTAACTAACAGAGGATGTGTGTAATGATGTCAGGGTTCAGAGGTCAAATCCCCTAAGTGGCGAGTCAACATGACACAGCTGGAAATGAAACAGAGGAAATGTGTCATCGGGTGAATCAGAGAACAAACTCTTTCCATTATGGACGAGATCAGGCTTTAACAGTGCAAACAGAATCCGTTACACCAGGACTTGCATGTTCTGACATGAGAGAAACTACAAATTCATCTTTCATTGTGTCGTGTGACTCGCACTTTCACCGAACCTCAACCTGGAATTATGCTGCTTTTGTGCATTTACATCAGACCTGTCATATCACAGCTGGGAGCGACGTCACCTCTGAATTCACCAAGTTCCAGAGAGAAGTCGTGAAGAGACCATGGACACAAACGTGTGCCGGGCCACTGTTAGCAATACCAGAAGATAACAGCCTCTTTGTGATATTTTATGCATTAAACGTAAACTGTAATATGTGTCCGACTAATCTACTGTGAAATACATGCGACAAAAGTGCTGTTAACGGTAGCGACGTTTCTATGGTGCCACCCAAGCAGCATTACCTGTGTCGGGATCCTGGGCGAAAATGACGGCGACGGGAGTTCGCACGGTGGTGTTGTCGAACACGGTGACCTCGTAGTGGCTGGAGGAGAAGCGAGGCGGGTTGTCGTTCACGTCCTGGATCATCAGCAGGATGTCGGCCTGACACGAACGCCCGCCGCCGTCCGTCGCCTTCGCCACCAGGTTGTACTCGGCCTCGTTCTCGCGGTCCAACACGGCGAGCGTGAACAGCTCACCTGAGCAAAGATGAATTAACAGTTAATAAGTGTTAGTTTTTCACATTGTACCAAATTAACGTGAAACGGAAATGTGTTTAAAAAACTGAAAAAAGCTAAATTATTTTGTTAAAGTGCTACGGTACATTTTTGTACTTAAGGTCATGAAAGTAATTTTAAAATTTGGAGCATTTTTAGTTTTGATTTTCTTAAAGTGGCACTGGGGGTTTTCTCTTCTCTGTGCATCAAAGAGGTAATAAATGTCAAAATAAAAATTTCTTTGGCAAAACAATAAAAAAAACAACTGTCATGTCAGTGTTAGTCATTAGCATCAGTTTATCACATTTGTTGTACTTGATTCTCTTCTTGCCACATCTTTTCAGTAAAAATCCAGCTTCAGACACATTTTGACAATTGTGCTCCCAAATCCAGCCTCTAACTTTGTTGCTGTTGTTTTTGAAACCGCAATTAACAGTTTTTTTTTTTTTATCTTTAAATCAGATGCATGCTAATTGCTATAAAACACTAAGTCAACTGCATGAACTTTACCAGAACTCCTTTATTTTAGTGTTTACTTCTCTAAGGCTGAGTATATGCAATAAACCACAACAAATGACACAAAACTGTCCTTAAAATATATCATTTTAAAACATTTATGAGATTAACATCCCTTCATTTATTACTTTATGCTCCATGTTACTGCTTCCTTTTAAAAGACTACTTACTTGATAAGGCATTGGAGTTACTGTTAAAGTTTGTTTTGTAAAACTGAATTAATTCAAAAAAACACATTTATTTTTTTATATTTTGAATTTGGATATATGAGCATTAATGCTCAGCTGCTGTCCACTGTTTACTTTAGGGATTTCCCTTCCTTTAACACCAAAATTAGCAAGAAAACATGCTGAAAAAGGAGGTCACCTTTGTGTTTCTCTGTTTTGTTGAATCACGTTAGACATTGCAGAAAGAAAATATCATGCACAAAGTGGCTGTGTTACGGCGTTTTTACACGTTTATATATATTTTACTTCTGTGCCTCTTTCAAACTCATTGGTGACTGAATGATTTTAAATCGTCTGGACTGACAAAATGAAGTGGATGAAGGAGAAATCACCCGGTTGTCATGTTTCCATCAGTGGAGACGATAAAAACCTGTGTTTACTTGAGAGCAATTTAACCCTGAACTAAAAAGCTGAGTGTATCCATTCATGAAGTGGACAAAAGCCAGACGTCAGCGGGTTTTTGACCGTTGGACTAAAGACACAAGACAAACATGTTGTGACAGAAATGAAGTGTGATGGATGTCAGAGGCCTACGTCTGAAAAATGTCCGACAGAGTCGGGTCTCGTCAGCGTGAGGCGGTCTGAGTGGCTGCAAAGTGCCGACACTATCTCCAGCTCAAACCCCTGAAGGCAGCGCTGGTGTTTGATATTTACTTATTTTGGTTATTAATAGACAAGAGGCCAACACTTTACAATTAGGCCATATTAATTGTCATTACTAACAGTTAATTAATGTCTTAATGTTATTATTTAATATCTTATTGACGGTAATAACTGTCAGTAATAACTGTTAACTGACAGTTAAAATGACACTAAATGGTTTAAGTAACTGCAAATGTCCTCCTTTACCTAGAAAATCACTAATTAACTACAATTAAGCATTTATTAACCATTATTACCCTTATTAAAGACATTAAAAGCGTTGAGTAACTGTAAAAGCCTTTCTATAGCTAAATAATAATAATACTTAAACTGTAATTTGAGAATGGAGACACTGCTCCTTAAGGTTTTGTTTTTGGATGTTGATATAGGCCATATTAATTGTCATTACCAACAGTTAATGTTACTATTTAATATCTTACTGACAGTTACTGTAAGTAATAACCGTTAACTGACAGTTAAAAATGACACAAAATGCTTTAAGTAGCTTCAAATGCCTTCCTTTACCTAGATAATCACTGTTTAACTATAATCAAGCATTTATTAACCATTATTACCCTTTATTAAAACTGATTTAAACAGTTGTTCTTATTATTAAAGTGTCATTAAAATGTAAAAACCACTCATCCCTTATCCATGACTTCATAAATGTGAGCAAAAACAGAATAAGCTTTAATTAACTATAATACTAACTATAATAATAGCATTTATTAACCCTTTATTAATATTTCCTTTGACCGTTATTGTAAACAGAGAAACATCTTCCACAAAGGTTTGTGTGGTTGTTTAATGATCACAAGGAGCATTAATAAATATTAACGATGGTTAATGAACACTTAATTATAGTGTTCTGTCACAGATTTCTTCCTGTTAAAGGGACTTTCTTCTCTCCACTGCCCCCTAGTGTTTGCTCAATGTGTGAACTGTTGGGTTTCTTTTCTCCCTCTGTAATATTGTAAAAGTTTTGGCCTTACTATGTACAGTGCCTTGAGATAATGTAGGTTGTGATTTGGCGCTATACAAATAAAATTGAATTGAATTGGTGTGTTCACTTCAGACAGACTCAGTTTTTACCCGATCTCTGGTCGAGATGGAACTTGTCGGCGTCAGGTCCGTGGAGGGTGAAGGAGATCTGGCCATTAGCTCCAACGTCTGGATCCGAGGCGGAGACCTTCAGCACAAACATGAGGGAGGGAGATTTCTCCATCACCGCCTCGGTGTACACCAGCTGGAACAGGGGACGGAGTAAATGTCATGAGAATCCGGCCCACTATCGTGTGAGAAGCTACTGTGTGCTGCAGTGATTTATGACAAAACTGTGAGTTTACAGGGATGACAGACGTTGTTAGCAGGAAATCTGAGGCGGTTCTTCTTCAAAGTTTTCATCACAGGGTCCCTCGCAGTAATAGTGAAGGGACAAACTGCTCTTACAATAAGTTCATCATTGCAAATCCCTATTATCATCATAATAGGGGAAATAACATAAACGTGAGTGACTTGAAAATGTGCCCTCACTTATTTTATTTACTTTATTTAAATTTATTATGATTTATTATGATTCACTTATTAATCAATTAATAATCGATTAATCAAGTCACTGTTTCAGTCCTAAAAAAAAGATAGACCCGACCTGTGATATTTCTGACCCTCATTAGTTTAAGAAACCAAAAAAATAAACCACAAAGTTATTTACAAAAGTTGTCACAGGATAGGCATTAAAATGTATAATTAAAAAAATTATCATATTAAAAAAAAGTTTATGTATTACTTTTTATTGTATGACAGTGTTTTTCTTTTCAAATCAAAAGACAAGTTACTTACTGAAGTGTTTTGTTATTGTGGAAAGGTTTTGTTTTTAAACAAACTAAAAAAATATATATATTTTAAAGTCTATTTGCAAAAATTAAGTTTTGTTGTGTTTAAGTCTTCTACTAATATCGCCATGATGACAAAATATTCTAATTATTACTATCATAAATTAATAACTTGAGTGTTGTTTTTGTAAATTGTGACTTAACTGTATAAAAAGCAAAAGCAGCAAATCATAGGTGAAAATATTCAGCTGAAAAGAACAAACCGTTTGTAATTAATAACTGCAGAAATTAATTTTGTATATTTTTCTCTCGGGGTTGATATTGACGTGTTTTCTGTCAGAATAAAACATTAAAAGCATCTGACTGCTGGCCCTGAAGATCAGCACACCCAATTATTTCTCTCTGATAATACAACTTTTATAATGAAGGTTCACCAGTGTTTTATGCTTTTTCCCAACATATAAAACTTAAAGCAAAAAAACAATACCAAATATCTGTTTGACTGAACTTGTTCTTCACTAAAACACAGTAGAACAATGAGATTCTTCATTAGTGAAGGTCTGATGAGGCCCTGAGTAGATTTGCAATTAAATAAAAAAGTGTGAAGCACATGTTTAAGATGGATAACGAGGATGAATTCCACTTCCTCACCTGCTCACACACTGGACTGTTGTCATTGATGTCCAGCACGTGGACGTCCACAGTGACCGGAGCCTCAAACTTCCCGTCAGTGGCCGTGACTCTGAGCATGTATCGGTCTCTGGTCTCTCGGTCCAGTCGTTCCTTCACGATCAAACCCCACTCGCCTTCGTCCTGCTGGATGATGGCGAACTGTCCCAATGGGTCTCCATCTGCAGCAAGAAGGAAGAACTCACTTACCGCTGCTTATTTTAGAAATTGTTTATTCGTTCCTGCCTACCTACCAAACTAACCTTCCTACTTTATCTACCATTCAAGCAACCAACCTACTTACTTCTCTATCAACTAACCAACCTACCTACCCGCCTACTAACAAGCTACCAGCCAACCAGCTAACCAACCTACCTACCCATCTACCAACCAGCCAACCAGCTAACCAACCTACCTACCCATCTACCAACCAACCAACCCATCCACCTACCTACCCACCTACCAACCAACCAACCAACCAACCTACCTAACCCTAACCCAACCAACCAACCAACCTACCCTACCCACCTACCAACAACCAACCAACCAACCAACCAACCAACCCATCCACCTACCTACCTACCCACCTACTAACAAGCTACCAGCCAACCAGCTAACCAACCTACCTACCCATCTACCAACCAGCCAACCAGCTAACCAACCTACCTACTCATCTACCAACCAACCAACCCATCCACCTACCTACCCACCTACCAACCAACCAACCAACCAACCTACCTAACCCTAACCCTAACCCTAACCCTAACCCTAACCCAACCAACCAACCTACCCTACCCACCTACCAACAACCAACCAACTAACAAGCAACCAGCCAACCAACTAACCAACCTACCTCCCCATCTACCAACCAACCAACCAATCAACCAACCAACCCATCCACCTACCTACCTACCCACCTACCAACCAACCAACCAACCTACCCTACCCACCTACCAACAAGCAACCAGCCAACCAACCTACCAACCAACCAACCAACCAACCAACCAACCAACCAACCAACCAACCCACCCACCCACCTACCTATCAACCAACCAACCTAACCCTAACCCTAACCTAATCAATCCACCTACCAACAACCAACCAACCAACCTACATAATGCATAAAGCTGATGCTATAAATCAGCATTAGACTCTCAGTGATTAAACAGATTGAGCTGTGAATAACAAACAGTAAATCTGTGTAAATGTGTGTGATTTCACTTCCTGAGACTGAAGTTTTCTTGTGTGTTTCTCATGTAAAATAGCAAAGATTTGCTGTATATGAAGCTGTATAATAAAAACAACACAACACAGCATTATTGCTTCCATACATCACATTTTCCTCCTGTCTGCTTTTACATTCCCACTCACAACAAATTCTCTTTCTCTTCACACTTTCTCTTTTATATTGTTATGCTTTTGTTCCTGATGAATAATTCAGTCACTTCTGCTTGAATAATTGTTTTGTTTCTCTTTTTTAACAATCAGGCTGACTCACCTGGAAACTTTATATTTGAATTTTCATCTCGTCACTAAAACTTTTTTTGCCTCAGAGAGCTGTCATTGTGCAATAAATAAGATCTGTGGGATACGTGAGGCCTGGCCCACTTCACCATGTGGGGTCATAAAGAGGCTAAACCCCCTTAGATGAATTTAGAGCCGTGTGCAACCTTGATATTAACATCCGTACTTAGTCAGTACATTTACATAGACAGCTACATCAACCTACACCGTTAAGTTATTTTACTGTTCTTGTCCTCGTCCAATTTATTGAAGGAAAAAAAAGGTTAAAAACTGGATTTCCTCACTGTTAGTCTCATCACAGCATGTGTCACGTGTCACCTTGACAGGTGACACGTGTCTCCGATGTCTCTGTTTGTATAAACGTCTCTTTCCTGCTTCAGCCTCACAAAAGATGATGTTTAAATTAATTGCACTTGTCAGAAGTTGCTGTGCAGGTCGAGTGACTGACACGTCGGATGTTGGTTGAACGCAACAAAATAAACATCAGTGAAGTGCTACAGTCCACAAATAGCCTGAAGCACCGAGACGAGGAGGTGAACTCGTATATCATACGGCGGTGGACGACTATGACAGGCACTCAGGTTTAACTGATCCTGGGGTTTTGAACTAAACCTGGTGATAGTTTCTTTGCAGGAAACCATTTACACACAAAACACTTTTAAAATCCACCTGATTATCCACCGGTTATCAGATATCTATGAAAAACTGTGAGCAAAATCAAAAGTTGGGGCATTTTTACACATTCAAATCATAAAATGTACAAAATAAAGACAGAAAAAAAGAAGTGATTTTTTTTTTGTTATTAATATATAACAAAAAACTTTCCACTACAGTCCCACTGATCATGATCAATGATTTCTTTGACGGAAGTTGTATTTGGCCACTCTTTACTGGCTCCCAATTCATTACAGGATTTGTTTTAACATCCTTTAGTTTGCTGATAAATGTCTGCATGGCCACTACTTCTCTACCAACCAACCAACCAGCCAATTTACCAATCAACCACCCAAACAACCAACCAATTTACCAATCAACCACCCAAACAACCAACCAATTTACCAATCAACCACCCAAACAACCAACCAATCTACCTACTTATCTCTCATCGAACCAGCCTAACTACCTACCTACCTACCTACCTACCTACCTACCTACCTACCTACCTACCTACCTACCTACCATCCAACCAACCTACTTACTTCTCTACCATCCAACCAATCTAACCAGCTATCCACTTATCTACTGACCAACCAACCAACCAACCAACCAACCAACCAACCAACCTATGTCAGATAGATCACATAGAAAAAAATAGACTTGAGAACAAACGCTTAAAGTAGTAAAAACTGTTTTTTTAACTGTTTACACCAACTGATGTTTAAAATGCTTATATACAATTTTATTTATCTGAAATAAGACATAAATTAACTTTTTGGGGGGTTGGGGCAACAGATTTAGTTTTCTGACACTCGACAGCTTCTACAGCCCTGATTTAAAAAAAAAAAGCCTCCTGTCAAAGTTATGAATTTTGAAGTTTGTTGTGCAGCTCTAGTCTGCAGACAGACTCTTCTAAATAACTACAATCATCACATAAATTATTATGTTGGTGGGCAACTTTGATATCTAATATTTTTATCTCTTTTTGACAAACCACTTTGGGCCCCAGTCAACACATAATGAACATTTTTCCACAACAAAAACAATCCCCCTTTACTCTCTGTAAACAACAGTGTGACAGTGTGACTCTTTTGATTTGTCCAGGTTTGACTGTCAGGAGAAAAACAAAAGATTTGCATTAATTCAAGGCTTTGTTTTTGCCATTAGCCTCAGGGCATCAACTGTGTGTTTATGCCTTGACGTCTTGCCGTCCATTATTCTCTCCGTGATTAATGTTGGGCTGAGAACTTTAGTGACTTTCACACAAATGAAACCTGATTTTAGCCATTTTAGCCAAATCTGCCTGCTTAAGTCTATGAGGGCTGTAACAAAATCCATAGGAAAAAATCTGTCTTTTTTTTTTCACAGCATCCAGGAGTTGAGAGTTCAGAATTTGAAAATCCGTGTTCAGATTTACCTTGGTGACACAAACTTAACAAACAAAGCAGCAGAGCAACAGCAGCTCCTGTGCCCCAGTGAGTTAAAAACATATATTTTCTCTGTGGAGTTTGGTGAGGGGAGTGAGCAATTTACAAACTTCAGTTTTCAGATGGAGAAGTTTGTCAAACAACAAAAGAAATTGGCAGATCAAGGTATCAATTTCATTAAGTGAGTCTTTTGTTAAATGGCTAAAATCATTTTGTTGCCATTTTATTAACGAGGGGAAGCCAGTGTCTCATTCAAACACACTTGCTTTTAATGCTTTTAATGTCTCGATAAATCTCATTGTGAGCTATTGACATTGCATTGACTTCCATTCATTTGGACAGCTTAAACAAAGCATTAGCCTTAATTAATTTAACCTAAACACCCTTAAAATATTAGTCCTAAATTTAACGAGTTAATCAACAAGTTCTGCCTCATTAGGACCAGGTTTAGGTGTCCATGAGGCCAGAAAAGGTCCTAAAAGAGGTAACAAATATAAGAACACAACCTATTCACACTGCCAAAAAACACACCTGTGATGTAACACGTCACAAGTCGGTTCTCCAGCGACACATCGGCATCTGTTGTCGTCATGGAGACGATGACTTCTCCCGGGCTGCTGTTCTCCACCACCGAGGCCTGGTACATGTCGTTGGAAAACTTAGGCGGGTTGTCGTTCTCGTCCATCACCGTCACCTCCACCAGGACGCTGGACGACAGCTTGACGTCGCCGCCGTGGTCTGTGGCGACCACGTTGAACCTGTAGACTCTGGTGGCCTCACAGTCAGTCTCCCGTGCCGTCGTGATCCAGCCACTCTCGCCGTCGACGGAGAACACCTCGTCGATGTCCTCAGTGGCGTCATGAGGCAGCGACTCCAAGCTGTAGGTCACAAGGCCGTTGTTGTCCGTGTCTGGATCGTTGGCGGTCACCTGTGGGTCGATATTAGCATTTGAAAGAAATGTGCACTGTCAGAAGATACACTGATGTGTGTTTGTCCTAGCATTAGCACTAACCTGAGAAAGACTGCATGAGAAAACCTAAGTGTCCAAGACATGAGCATCTAGTTGTGTGTCACAGTGGGTTCAGAGGTGTTTGGTCTCAGGATTATTTGTGTTTACTTGCACAAGAAAAAAAACATAAGCCTAGAATATTTGATTGTTCTCTTCTGTAAGAAAAGAGAGGTTGGCTTATGACACATAATCCTTCCTCAGATGAAGTCATAGTTTATTTCCACGTATCATTGCTAATCAGTTGATTTATTTGTAACTTGAGCAAGTGAATCAAACAACACAAATATCATATTTGTAACTCATTCATGTAGTCTGGCAGGAATGATACAAAATCACTATCTACTTGTTCTTTTGTTGACCAAAAATGTAATTTCTTGGCATACAACTTTGGTTAGTATTTGCTGTAAAAAGCACCAGAAAGGAAACGAAAGGAAAGTTAACAAAACCCAAGAGAACTTCTTTGATTTTGTTCAGATTTGATTGCAACATCTATCAGATTAAGTGTAAATAGCTCCAATTTAGCTTAATTTAAGCTCAGCGTTTCTATAATTAGCTGTTTGATTGGTTGTAAACATAACTGATGTATTGTGATGTATGTGATTTATTGACATTTTCGAAAATGGTGGTTACTTTTTGCTGGACGCTAAAATACTATACATTGATTTTAGTTGTACTGAGTTCAGAATTGCTGAACATGTCATAAGAATTTACAAACTCTTTCTCCTCCATCAATATTCCTTGCATTATTATCTACAAACTAGCTGGCGTTGCCGTTGCCTATAACAATGTTGTCCTCATTACTTTAACATATGGACACCAAGTAAATCACATGATGGATCGACCTTTGTCTCACCTGGATAACGGTGGTTCCAGCGGGCATGTTCTCAGCCAGGAAGGCCCTGTACGGGCTGGCGTCAAACAGCGGCTGGTTATCATTCACATCCTGGACCTGGATGCTGACAGACACCAGTGACGCCACGTCAGTGCCATTGTGGTTCCCCTGGGCAATCACATCTATCTGGTACCACTTTGTCTTCTCGTGGTCGATGGTCTTCTGCAACAGCAGAGTTCCACTGTCCTTGTCCAGGCTGAAAACTTTGTCCCTGTTGCTTTCAATGGTGTTCCCGTTCACCAGGCTGTAAATGAGAGGCACGTCCGAGTCGGCTCTCACGGAGCCTACCTCGGTTCCTATGGGAATGTCCTCCGCAGCTGAGAAGGTGTAGAGAGGCTCTGCGAACTTGGGAAGAGGAACCTCAGGAGGAACTACTTTGACTTGAACGGGGACCGTGGAGTTGTAGAATGGGACGCTTCCATCGCGAGCTTTGACTTTGAAGTTGAAGATCTTGTTCTCCTTGCCGACCAGACTCTCTTTCACACTCACAATTCCGGTGAAAGGGTTGATCTCGATGACGTCTTCGGTCACCTGCTCGGCTTCATCTACGGCGTACGTGACATCTGCGTTTTTGCCATCGTCTGCATCATAAGCCACGATTTGAATGACAGGAGAACCTTTATTTACTGTTGACTGAACAGAAACCTGGTATTCGGATGCCTTGAACTGAGGTACGTTGTCATTCTCATCGGTTAGAATAACCTTCACTGTGCAAAAGGCCACTTTTCCACCACCGTCTCTTGCCATGACTTTAATCGCGATGACTCTCTGAGATGGGTTTTCTCTATCAAGTGGCTGCGTTGTAATAATCTGCCCGTCATTATCAATAGCAAACTTCTCATCAGCGAGTTTGTTGATAATGGTGTAGTCAACGGTGCCATATTGCCCGTCATCAGGATCTATGGCAGCTAATCGGATCACACGGGTTCCTGCGTCGGCATTTTCAGCCAGTTCTGCCTCGTAGATGCTCTGTTTGAAGTACGGACTGTGTCTGTTGCTGTTAATCATGTCAATATTGACCGGTGCTGTTTTCTGAAACACACCATCAGACACTGCCACTGTCAGGTTGTAGTAAGGATCCAGATTCCTTTTACACACATTGGAGAAGGAGATGATTCCCGAGGATTCATTGATGTTGAAGTAACGACCTTCGTTTCCAGAGAGGATCTTGTACCGGAGGTTATTCTGGTCACCTGTGTCGGGATCTGCAGCTTGGATTTTGATGACTATGTGACCGCACTTTGCCATTTCATCAAGTGCGGCTTCGTACTGTGGGCTGACAAAATCTGGTGGGTTATCATTTACATCTGTGACATTCACAAAGACGCTGGTTTCACTGCTGAGAGGAGTGGTGCCATTGTCCGTGGCTCTGATTTTCAAGTTAAAGTGCTTTGTGTTTTCATGATCCAACACTTGTTTTGTGAAAATTGTCCCACTGCGAGAGTCGACGTCGAAGAGATCGGTCTCGTCCCCCTCCGTTTTCACCATCTTGTAGGTCACATCTTTGTTTCTGCCTGAATCTCTGTCAGATGCAGACACCTGCATCACGGACGTGCCAACAGGAAGCTCCTCTGCAATATTTGCAGTGTAGAGTTGCTTTGAGAAAACCGGTGCATTATCATTCACATCCTCGACTTCTATTTCTATCGAGGCCTCGGAGAAAGTTCCGGTCACAGAGTCAGTGGCTCGAACCGTCAACACATGCACGGCCTGACTCTCGTAGTCGAGCGGGTTGGTGATGGTCAGTACACCTGTTTTAAAATCAATGTGAAAGTGTTTGGAAGCATTTTCTTCCTGAAGGTTGTAGATGAGCCGATAGCCTTCTGGATTTCTGGCCTGGACGTGTAAGATGGTGGTGAAGGGAGGGACATTCTCAGGGACCTTGAGTGGATAAAGAAGTGTCTGGAAAACTGGGTTGGTTCGATTCCTCACTTGGATAGTGAGCTGTGACACAGTGCTGTGAGTGGGCTCGCCTTCGTCCATGGCCGAGACTGTCAACACGTACTTGTTCAGGGCTTCAAAGTCCAGAGGCTTTCGCAGCAACACATCACCCACATCTGGGTCTATTCTGAACAGGTTGTAGTCTTCCTCCAGTGAGTACACGATGGATCCATTTTCACCCAAATCTTTGTCAATGGCTGTTACTTGATACAAAACATCTCCTGGTTCAGAGTCCTCAGAAACCATCATCGAAAACGGTAAGTTAAGAAACTGTGGCGAATTGTCATTGACGTCATCTATGAAAACCTTGACCTGAGTCGTAGCTGTCCTCGATGGTGTTCTCATGTCTTCTACCTTCACAACTACATCGTACACGTCTTGTTCCTCTCTGTCAAAAGGGACGCCTGTGGTTTCAAGAACGCCTGATGACTGAGAAACTGTGAACCTTCCCATTGGGTTAATCACAGAATATAAAAGAGGTTCGTTGAAATAGCAACCTGTTGATTTTAGTGCCACCAAAGTTTTGACTTTTTTCATGTTTTCTGTGACGCTAGCTGAATAAACACTCTGCTCAAACCTGAGATCACTCACTGTTAGGTTAGTTACATTTATCATGACAGACACCGAGTCTTTGTAAAGTCCGTCCGAGGCTTTGACAACGAGCTGATAAAATGGCTGGAATTCAGACACATTGCTCACAGTGATGACTCCAGTGTCAGGGTGAAGTGAAAAGGCGTTGTGCAGATTCCCTTCACTGATGCTGTATGAGACCACCGAGTCGGCGTCGCGGGCCGTAACGCGCACAACCTCTGTATCTCTGACAGCAGGGAAAATGATGGATGGCTCATACACTGCGGTGGTGAATCGTGGCGGGCAGTCATTCAGGTCCAGGACGCTGACTGTGACCTTGGCAGGCTCTGCTGCGTACAGCGATGGCTCCCCCGAGTCCTTCACTTGCACGGTGAAGTGATACTCAGCTTTAGCTTCAAAGTCAACTGGTGAAATTAGAGAGATGGTGCCCATACTTGAGTCTATCTTGAAAACCTTCAGGGCCTCTGCTTCGAGGATCTGGTACATCAGCAAAGAGTTTGTTCCTTTATCTTCATCTGAAGCCTGGATGACCAGCGGTGTGTTTCTCTCTCCCATCACCATGCTGTTTACATTCGCAGATTCACTTATCTGGCCAAAATACTGGGTCTGCTGAAAAACAGGACTGTTGTCATTCTCGTCAATCACATAGATGTGAACGAAAATCTTGGACGAGGCTCCGGCTGTGGTGGAGGCCGTGATTCTGAGCTTGTAGAAAGCACAGTTCTCAAAATCCAGATGTTTCTGGGTTGAAATCAACCCAGTGTAAGGGTTGATGTGAAACGTCCCGTTTGGATTCCCAGTCTCAATCCCATAATGAACCGCAGCTGGGCTGGAAGCCGAGACAGTGACGACCGGCGTTCCCAGGGCGCTCAGCTCGCTGATCTCGGTCAAGTATTCATCCACGGGGAAGGTGGGTGGGGTTTGTTCGGAGATGCGGATGAAGACGTGGACGGAGCAGAGGTCACTGCGCTGAGGGAAGCCCTGATCGGTGGCCTTCACTGTCAGGTGGAACTGGTCCTGAGGCTGAAGATCCAAAGGTTTGGAGACAGTGATGGAGCCCAGCTGTGGCTCTATGGAGAAGATGTGGTCGATATTTCCTGCAAGAGAGAAAATAATGAGTTACAAAGAAGGAAAGAGTGAAAAGTCCTGCCATTAGAGACAGTAGAATTTAGGATTAGAAGTATAATGAAGTGCATAAACAGATTGTTCATTAATAACTAGTTGAGTCAGCACTATATTCACTCAGCCACTATAGTTTTCCTGATTTATTTATGTTATTTTATCAGATTCTTTTTACTTTTCTGCGCCTTATTTGCTCCTTTTTATCCAATTTCAACTATCTGCCTATTATAAATACCTAAGTTATTTTATTATTTGTTAGTTATTTGATGTATTTTATTGCCTCATGTGAGCTTTTACTTTTTTATTTTGTACTTTGTTCCAATGTTTTAAAGTGCTTTACAAATAAAGATGGCTTGACTTGGACTTTTTTTTTTTTAATTTTTTAATTAACCTTTGTTTTACCAGGAACGTCCCATTGAGATTAAAAACCTCTTTTTCAAGGGAGTCCTGGACAAAACATCATTAAATATCATAAACATCATTAAATATTAATTTGGTATTTTAATGATCAAAAAGTAATAGAAATTCTTTTAAGAAATAAGAGAATTGACTGGCCATGGCAGTATTTATTTATTACTAGTTAAAGTCTCAAAGGTCGATGAGATTGTTTCCCTTATTGACATGGAATTCTTAGTCTCCTAATTTAATTGATCATTTCTCAAACAAAAATATTGATTTCAGGTATTTAAATGTGGAAAATTATCTTTTGTTGGTATTAATAATGATTGTAATAATGTTTTCAGTATAAGCATAAGAGACATTAATGAGCTTTATGAGGCAGGTAGTTCAATAATGTGGCTGTTGGGCAGAATCAGGCAACTGCAGCTGTTTCTCTGTTTCCAGTATTTGTGTTACAGTAGATTAAGTAGCTGGTGGCTCAGGATTATATGATGAACACTGTAGTTCAGTTACATATCTACATGTTTGCAATATGAGATTAACATTAATTATTATCAGGTCATTGAGATTTATTTTGAGTATTCATACAGAACACATTGATCCGAGAACTGTTACATTCTACGACTGTAACGATTAATTGATTATTAACCAATTACTAAATTAACTGTCAACTATACTGATCGTCAAATTGAGTGTTTTCACCTTCTTAATTTTCTGGTTTCTTTTGCTCCATGCAACAAAGAAATCGTTAAAATTTAGGCATTTTGGTTTATGGACATCGTCATGTCAAGGTTTGATCAAACATTTTCAAAATTTTCAAGCAAAAAATGACTCAGTTAAGTAAGAAAATTAAGAAATTAAGTTATTTCTCCTGTAGCAGTGAGAAAAGTCTTAAAGACTGAATCTGTATTTTCTGTGGTGTGTCAACAGTTTTTCCTCTGCAGGAGTGTATAAGTGTGTGTCACAACATTCCCTTCGATAAATCCAACAAACCTAATAGTTCTCTGCTTCGGAAGGTCAGGGAGTTTCAGCCCCGGGTGACAAGCACAGCAAGGTAATAAAGTGTGCAGAGCTTACCGGAGTGCAGCGAGTAGCTGATGTCAGCGTTGCTGCCCATGTCCTTGTCCAGCGCCTTGACCCTGATCACCTCCGAGCCCGTGGGAGCCAAATTTGAGATGGCGGCCTCGTACCGCGGGGTGAGGAACGAGGGCGGGTGGTCGTTACAGTCTTCCACGTGAATGACCACCTTCACAAAGTTCCTCTTCACTGGGATTTCCTGGTCACGAACCTGAGGAGGAGCAAGAAAAATGACTGAGTTTGTGGAGGTACAAGCTAAAAAGTCACCAGAAATTCAGTTTGGAGGCTCTGAAAGTTCTCACTGAACTGCTAAACTTTGAGATTTTGCAACACAAATATTACCACAGTTTCAAGAAAGTAAAATAAAATAAGCCTCATTTCTGGGAAAGTGTTAAAAATTGGATAATAGGAATATTATCCAATTTTAAGAAAAAAAAAAAATCCAACTTTATCTAACATTAAGTAGCTTTAATTGCTAGTAACAAGCTGAAACAATGGGTTGTATAAAATCCAAACTGTTCCTTCATTTTATGTTTGTGGTAAATGCAGAAGTTAAATTCACTGTCACAGATTGGTGTGCAAATATAAAGAAATACTAAGGTATAAATGATTAACTTCAGCTTAATCAATAAAGAAAAACAAATCTTAAGGCTTTTTTTTTGATGGTGATAAGTTTAACTTTCTTCAATGTTATCCACTTTTGTCTCTTGTTGGTCTCTTTTTCCTAGTTTTAGTGCACAAACAAGAAAAACTAAATTAATTTAAGAATATTTGTCTTGTTTCGGGTAGGGCTGTTTTTAGAGTGTGACATTTAGCTTTAAATACAAGTAAACAACAATTTCTTTTCTTACTTTAAGAGAACACAAATTTTGAGCAAAATAATTCTCAAATGACAGAACTTTCTTAATTTTTTTCAGACAAAATAAGTAGAATTGTTAGTAGAATTCTAGCCAAGTGAAAGTTGCTCACTGAATTTGAAGATTTTGTTATTTCTTAAATCAGTAGAATTTAAATTAATTTAAGAATACTTGAATTATTTCTTGTAGGGCTGGTTTTGCAGCGTGGTGACGTCTGTGTTGCAACATACTGAAAACACTTTAGTAGCCGGCAAAACTTTATCCAATCATGAGCCAGAAATCCACAGAGTTAGACAAAGTATTAATTATTTCTCAAACTAAAATAAAGATTTGATTTACAAAACACACTTCTAACCAATGCATTTTTTGGACGCTGTACGCGACAAGACTCAATCCTACTGAGACAGCTGTGTCGTTACCATGACAATGAGAGTGTGAACAGAGATGGTCTCGTAGTCGAGCTGCTCCGTCATCACCAGGACTCCGCTCTTTGGGTCCAGGTGGAAGAACTTGGTGCTGTCAGGGTGGAGGCTGCTGTGGATGGAGTACACCAGCTTACTGTTGGTGTCTGCGTCCTCAGCACTGATCTGCAGGATGTCCTTCCACGGGGACGTGTCCTCAGGTACCCTCACCTTAAAACACACAGGATTTATTCCAGAACAATAATAATAATAATAATAATAATCAAAAACAGAGACAATGGTTTAAGAAATGGAAAAGAAACTAAACTACCAAACTTAACATTTACGTTTAAAGACTGTTTTTACTGATAACTGTGGTCAGACGAAAAGCAGAAAACATTTTGAGGACAAAACACAGTGTTGATTACTGTGGTTAAGAAAACGACAGTGACCCAGTCGACCACTGTGGGACAAAGATAAGATAATCAGAGTCGGGAACGCTGGCAGGGTTTTAATCTCTCTCAAAGTCTGAATACATTTAAATGTAAAGTGTTATGGTCGTACATTGCAACGAGACACGGAGAACATAAATCAGTGAAGCCAGATTAACCATTCATCATTCAACAGGGCGTGTATGAAAATGTGATAAATAACATTTGCTGTACGTCCCTATAATGAGAGTAATATTGCCAGATACTGACGGTAGCACTTGAAGTCCTGTATTTTAAATTTTTTTTACCTTACCTTACCTTACCTTACTGTCTTATACTGTAAACACAGGACTGTCCAATACCACAAACAAATATTTACACTGTTATTTCCTATATTACACAATAAAAATACTAGACTACATTGTATTATAGCACAGTCTAGCCTAGTATAGTATTGGGGCGTACAATAGCAACTTAGCAAAATAAAAAGCTAAGCATAATAGGGCTTAGCACAGTACAACACTGTGTAGATAGAAGTAGCATGACGTAGCATAGCACACTTTTCTACAGTATAGACTAATGTAGCATAGCATAGCATAGTTAACACAACATAGTAGGCTATAGCATAGCATTTTAGAGTATATTGTTGCATAGATAGCAGGCCATAGCATAGCTTTGGATGGTATAGTACAGTTTATTGTAGTGCAGAATAGAGTAATGTTTAGTGTAGGTTAGCAAAACATGGTGTAGTGTAAAATAGCATAGAATAGCATATTAGAACGTAGCCTTGCATAGTAAAGCAAAGTATAGTCAGCCATAGCATAGCATAGCATAGCATAGTGTAAAACATTAAAGTAGGCTAAAGCATAGCATAGTACAGCTTACTACTGGATAGAATGGTGTATTTTAGCATAGTGTACGTTAGCACAGCATGGTGTAGAGTAATATAGCATAGCATGTTATAGTGTTGTATAAAACAGTATAGTAGGCTGTAGCATAGAACAGAGTAGTATAGAGTTAAATTAATCCAGGATACTTAAAAAAACTTAACTTTTTAACAGTTAGCTTATTTTTGATCTGAACACAAAGATATATGGCACATTTTATTTATATATTTTTTACTCTGTGATATTCATCACCAATTGTTTTTTTTTCTAATTCTTTTACAGTATAATTATTTTAATGGTACACATTTGGGAAAAATTAGTCCAGGTCAAAGTTACACTTCCTGCTTTTCATTCCCCAAATTCCTCCAAAATAAGAGAGGACTTGTTTCTAAACACAGAAAAGGGTCATGTCTAAAAAAAGTGATGAAAATAAATGAAGTGAAAACTGAACTGAAGCTCATTAATCCAACATGGTGTTGCTCTCAGGATTATTGATCATTTACTGTTTGTACTAGTTTTCATCTTCAAATGACAACAAAGCCTTTGATGAAAAGTTTTTGTTGCCTAAAATGCTGCTGTCGGACTTTAGTTTTTGTGATTAATGCACCGCATTCAAATCATAAATATGTTTAAAAAAAATAAAGACGTCTCTCACCTCGTACAGTGACTTCAGGAAAACGGGACGGTGTTCGTTCATGTCCAGCACACGGATGTAGGCCTGAGGTTTGGAGACAGAATAACAACAGGTGCTCAGTGTGAGTAACATTAAATATCGACAACAACATCGACAACAAACAAGGATGTAAATAACTGGTTCACTTTGTCTTCTTTTATTTAACATATCAGAGAAAAATCCATTTTGTGGCTAGTATTTGTTTCAGTTATGTGTCGTACGGAGGTTGACCTTTAAACCAGTGGTTCTCAAAGACTGGGTCGTCACCCAAAAATGGGTTGTGGTATAATTTTTGTGCCCGCCCTAATGTGTTTAATATTATTTGCATGTGTAGATATTTAAAGTAACAGGCACGAAATGAAGTTTCAATATAATTGATATCAGGTGTTACAGATACATGACTGTAAAATTAGCCACTACATTATGCACTAATTTGCTCTGGTCTGGATTTTTTGTGGTGATTTGGGTCACGATAGTTTCAAACTCTGCCTTAACTTCTCGTAATACAATGTAGGTATATCAGCCAAAACACTATTTTCAAAAAAATGGCAGTGATTTCTAAGACATTTTCATAAAACCTTAATGACACAGAAATTTAAGTGAGGTTTGAAATTCTACTGTTAACATAACTACAAATAAACACATATAACCCCCCCCCCCCCAAACTGAAGTTGAATTAAGAAAATAAATCATTTTTTAATCTAAAATACAAGTAATTGTGGATCATTTCTGCACTGTATGTTTTTGTTAACATTGTTTTTTTTATTGAAAAAATGTACATGATGATGATAATAATAACAATGTAAATTACAAAAACTTTGCAATGTATTTGTACATTTTGTAATGCTGATATGACTTTGTGTGGAAACAGTTCATATTTGCAGATGTTTATTGGCCAATCAATTTATTGTTGGTCTCCAATTCTTATAAATTGTTTAGGGTATTTTTTCACTACTACAAAAAAGTGACCCCTACTAGGTTATTTGTTCTAATTTAACAATCCATTTATTTAATTTAACCATTAGATTAGATTAGATTAGGAAATTGAGGTTCCACCAGCGCAGCAGTGAAGTTACATACACACGTTAAAAAGTTGAAAATATCGCCAGGAAACAATTATAGACATGTAAATATATGTTATTTTTAAGTATATCTGGGATGTTTTAAGTATAATTTATTATTTTATTTAAATGTGCAGTAGGAAAAACAGTTTTTTTCCTGTGTCAGAGAGAACACGCTCACCTGTGTGGTGGCAGAGTGGTGGCCGTCAGTGACTCGCACCGTCAGGTTGTAGTTGGAGCGGCGAGCTGCGTCGAGGCATCGGGCGATGGAGATGGTTCCAGTGTTTCTCTGAATGTCAAAGTCTTTTTCCTCGTCCCCTCCTGAGAAAGAGACACACGGGTGAATATAAAATCAAAATGTTTTCATCGGGAGTGTTACTGATGACACCGTGACCAGACGTCACGTGATTTCTCAGATTGTACATCACACTCTGCACGTCTGATGTGACTGATTGTAAAAGTGATTCAGTGTTGTATCATACTCCTGTGCGGGGGGGCATACTTGATAATCTATGTTTTAACTTTGATGAACAAAAATATCCAAAAACAAACCCCTTACAGGAAGACATTTGCATTGATGTCACATGTTATACCGATGATGCACTTTAAATTATTTGTATGTTCCAAATTTGACAAAAGGTGTCATGTGTTTTTCACATGAAGCAGTACTTAGGTTTAAGACGGTTATGGTTACAACTATAAAGAAAATAAAACTATATAAAATCTTACGACATAAAAAAAAAATGTTTTAATGGAAACATTATCCAATGGGATCAGATCCTTGAATTTCAGATAAATAAGAAAACCTGGGTGGTTTTGATTTAGAATTAACTATACCCTTAAATAAACACACTTATTAGTATATTCATTTTTACCCAAACAAATCCTCCTAAATATGACAAGCTGGTCATTTAATATTTAAATAAGTCCATCCTCTACATGGGCTGATTTGCTGAGTCACCACACGTAGACAGGACATTAGCTACACAGGACGCAAACAGCAACGCTGTGTGGATATTTTACCAGTGAGGTGAACATGCTGGTAAAACAGCGCCCCCTGGTGTTTTTCACTGTCAGGCATGTCACATATATTTGTTAACCGGACGCTGAGGCTGCGAACCACCTGGACTAATTATGTCTCAAACAGCAGGTCAGTGGTTGGAGTCGCAGCAGGTCGCGGCGTTTTACTGCACGTCTTTTTGTCTAAATTCACTGACATGTCACTGTCTCATAAACACACACAGGCTGAAATGTTTAAATGACCATAATCCCTTGTTAAACAAAACAAAACAAAGAAATAAAAAAAAATAAGGTGCAAATGCTGGAAAATGATGGAAGGTTCTACTGAATTATGTGATGTAACTTAATCTATAGACTATATTTGGATGAACTGTTATAACTAAGACTGACAATATTAATACTACAATTTATCCTTTTTTTTCTGCTAAAATAAGCAGGTTTTTGTGATGTTTGATTTTGTAGGTAAGGGGGGGGCAGTTGTTAATTAGCTATTTATTTTATTACTTTTTTTTGCTTTGTCTGTTTAATATGAACTGAAATGAACAATTATTAATTCTTTCGCACATTCTTTGATGACATTTCTTCACTGAAAACTATAAATCTTCTTAACAATAATTTTGTCTTTGTCTTTGTAGGTCTGTATACAATTTTAATGTCTTCAGAGAAATGGACTAGACTTTTTGACTTAAATAATAAATCTTATCCTGACTTCAAGATGTAAAGCAACATTTGACAAAATTCAGAATTTGCATTGAGGGAGTGTTTATGAAATATTAATGCAGAAAGAAAAAGAAAGAAAGAAAGCCGCTCCATGTCCAACTGATTCTCCTTCCTGATTCTCATTCTTCCTTTCTTTCATTCCCTCCTTCCTTCTGTTTTAGTCTGAATCTTTCCTCTCTCCCTCTTTCTCTCACAGCAGGTTTCATGTTAATACGTGAGGAAAATAAAACCTCATACCTGCTCAGCCATATGGTGTTTATAAAGATATCCCAACACACAGTGGTATGTTTGTATAATGTGATGGCTGTGGCTCAAAACAAACCCAGAAAGGAGAACAATAAATCTCAGCTGAGCTAAACCCAAAAAATAATCTTAATATGGCTGTCAAACCCTTAAATATTTAATTGCTATGAATGGCATGATTGTCCATAATTATTAACTATAATACTATTATCAACAGAGTGAACAAACACTGTTTCCTTTGTGCTCACTCTACTTTATATTTGTGTATATATACACATATATAAATATACAAGGGCACGTTAATTAAACAAAGAAATGATTAAAACTAAAAAAAAAAATTTGTTTGTGAACAAAAAAAAAGCAAGACATTCGAAAAGATCATAATTTCTAGGTTCAGTATTGGGAAAAAACTATTAACTAACTGAATATTTTCAATTAATCACAACACATTTTATGCATGTTATTTGAATCATATACACATAAATCTTAACTTAAAAGTCTGTCAATTTGTTTACAGAATTTCAGATAATCAGAATTCCAGAAAAAAGAACATGGTTAACAAACTTAAAGTACAATAGTTTGAATGGACTTATTTCCTGTAGGTGTTTTATCATATTTTCAGTGAGGAAGCAGACGCTCTGCTCCAGGGCCAGTCGGGGCCGCTGACCTAAAATATACCGCTCAACAGATGTCCTCGTCTGCTGCAGTTTCCCTCATTAAAGGCTCACAGGCATAATAAAGGGACGAGCCATTCGTCACTCGTCCCTGCGTCCTCCTTCAGGGTGTTGATGGATCTGCCTCACAGCCGCACCTCCCCCCACGGCCCCCCGGCCCGCGGAGAATCAGGTCAAAGTTCCAGCTGAGAAAATCTTTTCTTTTCCTCTGTGATCGTTTTATTTGAGCCACTGCTCAGAAGTTGCGACAACAGGTGAAGGGTCAGACATTAAAAATCAATCGATTCAAGGACGATTGACTCAGTTCACTGCGGCTGAGCTGTGCAGCTTAAATACGTCTCCCTCCTCGAGTGAGTCAAACAGTGGAAAGAATTCAAGAGGAGAAAGAGAATGTGTCTTTTCAAACCCTTTTTGGCCTCTGTAATTCATGTTACTTCCCCTCAAGGGTTCAGAGAAAGAGTTTGATGAATCAATCATCAGCCCAATGACCACTGTTTTTAAGAATTCCAAATCCACGTGAGGTTTTCAGGGTTTGACATGAAGACAATTTTCTCAATTTACTTTGGTGCAGAGACCCAGCACACAAGAATTAATTATTCACTGCTGCCTCTATTACTGAGTTTAGCAGATGCTCAATCCTCCACAGGTGACCCTCATCTCCACCACATCACACCCCGGTGGGTGCAGTGAGGTAATCCATCCACAAACATGCTCTCTCTGTTTTTTATGCTTCCATATGCGGCGTCTCGTTTCTGTGCAGATTCACAGTATGTGTGTTTTTGTTACCGTGACAGCATCTCTGCTTGTCTCTCTGAGTTGTCAACAGCCTCGTCAGGCATCTGGTCTCAGCTGCCGGGGAGGGGGAAAGTAAAGCGGTGTGACAACTACCTGATCATATCAGTATGGGAGACGACAGCCCCCACCTGCCAAGGCTGTAATGAGGGTCAGCGGCTCCATTTACTCGGCCTCTTCAGGGCAGGAATGTCCTACCTTTATTCCGTCTCGCCATCGTATAAAAGACGCAAACACAGAGGGAGGAAGGGGGGGGGGGGTGGGGGGGGGGGGGGGGGGGGGTATTTGTTGTCCGACCATCATTCAAGCAGAGAGAGAGCTGAGGTGTCGTCTGTGTGAGACACAGAAGTCGCTGCAAAGAACGAAAACCACCTGCCTTTTCATTTGACATGTGTCAGGGGAGAACGGTTTGTCTCTCGACCAGAAGGTCGTGGGTTTGATCCACATACCAATGTGTCCATGAGCAAAACACTTAAGCGGGAGTCACAAAGGGCCACAGCGTCTGGTCTGCTCAGCAGGAGGTCAGTCAAGTGAAAGCAAAGTCCGACTTTTAGTGAAAAAGCAACTTTTCAGTTGGGGGTAAAAATTAAAATTATGTCCCAGTATTTTGTCTTTGTGATGATATTTGACAGGATTTCCAAATAAAAGTGTTTGTCTTGATATGGAACAACAGATAATTCAAAATAAATAAACATATCTATGATGCATGATGAATCTGTTAATAAAGAAACATTCAGAAATAACATTAGAACTTGGAGGGCTGTACATTTAACCCTAAATTAGTCCAGATGGCTGATTCAGCCGTGTATGTCACTTGTAATTTGCTTTGGAGAAAAGTGCCTGTTAAATGACTTGAATGTAAATGACCTATGTATGATTTGTCTTTAATATATCATTTTGCATTTTCAGTGCTGACTTGTGTGAGTTTTGAGTGATAAACTCTTATGAGGCTAAATTCGCCCAATACCTGATTTTGAAAAATGTTCACGCTGCGTTCCATTTGTAGTCGGAACCCGAGTTATTATAGTTAACGAAAATAAATGAAATTGGAAAAAAAACATTTTCTCTAACTGAAATAAAAATAAAAACAAGTTTTAAAAAAAACAATCACTAACTGAAACTGAAATGTGTATTTACAAAATTAAAATGATCTAAAATGGCAGGGAAAATGTGTTTTGTTCTTGTCTTTGTCAGTTTATTTCATACACCATGCTTTTCCATTTATATGAAACATATGAAATTTATTTATTTTTTCTCTGTTGGCTTTACGACAGCCGGTCTGCTCTCGCCTACTAACACGGCCACAGCAAAAGTTGGCAGAAAGTGGCACAGTCCCATTTGGGATTTGTTTGAGTGTGACTGTATAAAAGACATAAAGGGATGAAATATGCGAAACATTTCTCAAATCTAAAAGTTCATTTGATGAGCGCGCACAAGAAGACTAACCTAGAATACCTGAAAATTGCTTCTCTTTCCGTCCCCGCCCCCCATTTTGGAAATCGGACAACTAACGTATCTTGTACACTGTTGATTCATGGATGGTTTTTCATCCATTCTAAAGAAGATGGCGTCTTTGTTGGGTTTTTTTAATAAAACAATATTTATTATAACCTTATTATAATTATTTATTATCCTTATTATGAATTTATTATAACATTTCTGAATCTTGCAAAAACAAAAACTAATAAAAACTAAACCAAAGTATTTACAAAAAATAAAAAAACTAATAAAAACTAGCAAACCCACTCAAAGAATAATTGAAACTAATTAAATTTGAAAAACAAAAAGTCAAAAAGAAATAAATTATTATAAAATATATAAATTATTAATAAAAATTCAAAATTATCATAACTTTGGTGGGAACGCAGAATTTCCAAAAGCACAGAAGGTTCCTGAGGAGAAAACGCCCACGACCTTTGACCTGTGATTTGTTTCACAGTAAATCGTTCGTGCACAGAGTACTGTCTAATTTTTAACCGTTGCTACGCAAAATTCCACGTAGTGTTGTTATTGCCTTTTGTTGCTAACCTGAGATATGTTTGCTTTTCCGACTTCTCAGTTGGAACGGGAAATTTGAATGCAGTAGCTGGTGTTTGACCACAGAGGGCAGCAGATACACCAACTGTAGATCTGCACCAGGATCAACAAACAACCTTAACCAGATACATGAATACGCTGGTTTACACCTGGATAAAAAGTGGTTTAGGGGTTTAGTTCCACTTTAATCGAGACGTGACATGTCAGCAGTGGTGCTAAATAAAATAACCCATTAGCGCTGGTGCACAGCTGCTGAATAGATGTCGGGGAAGCACTGGCTGCGTGAGTCGTCGTCGTCATCCTGTTGTCATAGAGACGAGTGTCACGTTTCTCGTGATGATGATCAGAACCAGGTCAGAGTGGCTGATAATAAGTGTTCACAGGCCACGCAGGGAGGAAACAACGCCGCTCAATTACACAACAACATGACATCGAAGCGAAAACACTTGAGATGTGATTGACTGAACGCTGAGGCCGTTTAGAGCTGCTGCTGCTGCTGCTGCTGCTGCTGCTGCTGAACACGAAACAGAGCACGAAGACAATTATCCTGCAGCTGCAGTTGGATACGGTTCTGAAGATTAAAATTATTTATTGTTAATTTTTATCACATGATTCTGCCTGGACCTGCAGCAACATTAAGACAAGCATGCCTACAATAATTAGGTATTTACATTGTGATAATAAGTCAAATAAAGAGCTTTTTTTTTTAAAAAAATGCTTACTTAATTATTTTTATACAGAGGAAGAAGTTTGTTCCTCTGGGAAACAAGGACATGCTTTGCTTGTGGCGGAAAGACTTAAATTTGGAGAAGCCACTGAAGCATCCTCAATATCTTTAGAATATGTTCACTGCATTGTATTGCTGTTAGACAGCCTTTTATAACTGGAAAATCAAGCTTATGTCACTACGTAAACCGGCCATTCTCCCACACCAAAGCCCATGCAGAAAATCAGCGATTTTACATCCCAGCATATAGAAGTTAATGATTCACTGCTACCTCCATTATTGAATTTAAATGTGTTATTTAGTGACTTCAGTGTTTGAAATCCTTCATAAAGATTTACCTCAGTGACACAAGCTGACCACACGAGGCAGCAGTAGACCAAAGGGACACCAAAGTCCTGTGTCCCTCTGAGCTAAAAACGGCGATTTTCTCAATGGACTTTGGTGTGCAGAGACATTTTTGAAGAGACTAATTAAAAAGTATTTAAAAACTTCAACTGTCTTCCAAGCACTTCCATCCACTGCAGCTATTTCCTGTTTCCTTTTCATGCTACAATGAGTTTAAAAACAGCATATGCTTGGGATGCTACAGAAACAGCGTCCTCTCATCCTCTCATCCTCTCATCCAGGACTCTCTTAATCGTGACATCAAGAATGTCATCATCATGAAGTGATCATCGCCTCAGGGAAGCAGCGAGAGTCTGTTGTGTTCTGTTGAGTCCTGGCATGGATCAAAGTTGGCAGCAGAAAAGTGAACAGGAGGACAACTTGGACTTTTTTTCTGCACATGCTGCACCGCCCGGTGGGAAACTGCCTGACAAAAACCCCGATACGTCTTTTTTTGCTGCACGAATGAAAGGGAACGGAACAAACGTTGCCTACCAACTACAGAGCATGGACACGGACGGTCCTCGTCGTAAAGGTTGACGCTAAAACGAGACAGAATGGAGAGAAGATGGCTGACTTGTCTCCGCTGTGGAGGCCTGGCAGGTGATTAGAGGAGAAACACTGCTGATTTATCCTCACACACAGATAAAGTCCTGCTGAAACCACTGACATTAAGACTCTTTTTCCTCTCCACGCATCTATTGCCATTTTTAAAGGCTTTGTTTGTAATTAAAAACCATAATTTCTTAGGAAATAGCTACACGGTTTGTGCCGGTTCATATCTTTACCCTTGTGACCTCCTCATATTTACAAAACAAACAAAAAAAACTACAATTAAATCATCATACATTAATATTTTTTTCAGTTTTTTCCCCATAAATCTCTCAAAGAACTTTAAACATGCTCAAAACTAGAAATTATTAAGCCATTTAAAGGAGTTTAACTTAAATGACAGCTTATTATTTGAATTATTATTATTATTTATTTATTACAAAATAATAAACTACATAAATATACTTACACTATTCTTGGACATATCCAAAACTCTAATGAATACCAATGCTCCATCCCCCCTACTATTCATTATACGGAATATAATATTTTGTGTGTGTTTTTTTTTTTGTAATGAATAATTCATAATTCCAAGAATTAAACAGGTTTTAAAGGGTTAAACTTCTGTAAATGACTGAATGTTTGGTAGTTTTGAGCAACTTTTAAGTTGTTTAAGTGATATATATATAAAATAAAAGACTTATGAGATTAAATTTTACTAAAAAGAAACGTTCTAGCAAAAAAATATCACCAAATCAAAAGAGAACATTGAGAAAAAAGTACAAATTTGACCAAAGAAGGCATAAGGGTTAAAGAAATTGATAGTTTTCAAAAATATTATACATTTTTAGATAAACTTAACACAGTTTGTTAAGTTTTGCAGACAAATAATCACCAGTTTTATCACCAGTTTGTGAGTTCTTGGCTTTTACTAGGCTCACCGAATTAAATCTTTGCCACTTTAAGTCAACAATACATTACGAACATGATCATTGCAATATCTTGCTGTTACCACTCGCTCTCCCACACCAAAGTCCATAGAGAAAATCAGTGATTTTACATCACAGCGCACAGGAGTTGTTGATCCACTGCTGCCTCCATCAGTACATTCAAATGTCTTATTATGTGACTTCGGCATTTGAAATATTTAATTTAGACTTAACTTAGTGACACAAAGTGACCACACGAGGCAGCAGTAGACCAGCAGCTCCCGTGTCCCTGCGAGCTAAAATCACTGATTTTCTCTATGGACTTTGGTGCATTCTTTGTTACATGTTTTATTCTGTGACCTAATGTGTTTTGGACATACTGGTCCCATGTTCTGTCTGATGGGTGACTGTATAGTGTGTGACGCCCAATTGCAAGTCACATGTGTAGCATGAACAGCATTCCTAAGACTCTAAAAGTCATGTAGTGAGAAATTGGCTTAATCTACCCAGCTATCGTGTGTGTCGCCTCCACCTCATATTGCTGTTAATATTTAGTTGTAGTGCATACTTCATATCAGGCATGACCAGTGGAGTCTGACACCAGAAAATGTTCAATCAGTTTAAAACTAGCCACACATCCACAACCGAAAACACCTAGAGACCATTTTCTGCGACAAAATGACCAAAAACTATTGTGGAAAAACAACACAACTGAGTCAAATCATAGAATCTGATGGAGAAGAAGTGGAAGAAATAAACCTTTCATCACAGAACGACTCACACTCTGATATGAGTCGCTGTTGCCGGATTTTGCTGACCTCTGGAAAATAACACGTCTCCCTTTTCAAATGGATGAATGAAGGCTGTAAATGCTGTAAACTGCTCTTTCACAAGCCAGCACTTTGCTGTAAGTGTAAAGTCAGATATCGTTTACTAATAGAGAGTTTCTGGTTCATGAGAGGTTATTATTCTGTGATTTGGTCTAAATCAGTGGAACTGGTCAAATAAATGTGATATTTTCTTCTTAACCTTGGATAAAAGTGTGTAGACGCCAGCATGTGTTCATTTCTCCGTACCTATGATGTTGAACCACCTCTGCCGATTCGTCTCCGTCATGATGATTCCCACCATGTGTGTGACAGGCTCCGTTTCCATGACGGCAAAGGTGAAGTGCGGTTCGTCAAACGTGATTGGCTCTGGAGAAGGGGGCGGGCGGGCGACCCACTCGATGTCGAGCCGAGCCGTGGACGACCGCGGCGGGCTGCCTGCATCTGTGGCTTTTATCTGGGAAATGAAATGGAGATTAGATTATCATTCAAGTTCAATTAATCTTGTATTCTCTTGGCTGGACACCGGGGGGGCGACTCCACTGGTTTGGCTATTTCTTATTTGATCTATAATATCAGTCAACATTTTCCTGATGGGTTTTCGGGGTTGCTGTTCAGTTACTTAGAGAGAAAAACTTCCAGGGAATGTTTTAAGTTCTGCAGGAATTCAGACAGTGTTGTACGATTGTACAAGGCGACTTCTCTGAAGGAGATGGTGGCAAAATGTAAAACAGGTTAAATTCTTTCTAGTTATAGACAAAATCTCAAAATCCTTCATACGTGTGGAGAGCCTTTTCCACATGTGGAAAACATGGCCTTGGTTCCATTTTATTTTAACAAGAATCCATGCCAGTCTAGGGTTCCACGCACGGATTCTCGACCTCATATTCCGTTTTACTCAAAGCATTTTCTCATCTGGAAGTTGAAGGTTTACTTGTATTCTTTGAGCTCCGAGTTGCATCCAAGTTGTGGGTACTGATGGACTTTCCCCACATAACCTCAAGCAAGTCTCCATGGTTACCGTCTTCTATGTGCGTCACCTACTACAGTCAGCGTGGAATCAACCTGCAGGTCGAGATTTGTCTGCGAAGGAACAACGCGGATGGAACGGGCGGACGACGGAATTGAAGTTACGCGAAAACCTCGCAGACATTTAAGTATGACCCGGTCCATAGGTCTTCAGAGGACACCAAACTTGGTGTCTCTTTGTAGACGGTCTGTGTTTATATGTCTCGATGACCACTCAAAGCTGCTTTCCACTACACCCATTCAGACCCATTCACTCATATGTAACCGGGTCAACCTGTGTGTTGATCAGATGTAATTTTGTACAATTCTCCTGTGGGAGAGTTGAGTGTCGATTGAGAATCATGAACCATCCTAGTGTTTCCCTTTTGTTTATTATATGTATTCCTTGTCTCAAAGTCATTGTGATGCCTGTTTCTGTCCGGTGACGTGCACATGACAACAGAATAGCATTTAAAAAATAGTAGTTTTTTTAACAGTTGAAAGTCGCTGGCTTGATGCTATGGCCAACTGAACTAACTTGCGGGATTGTTCATGCCTTTATCATTTTGTTTGTATAGGACAGGGGTGTCAAACATGCGGCCCGGGGGCCACAACCGGCCCACCAGAGGGCCCAGTCCGGCCCACATAATGTCTAATCTATATTTTTCAGTTCCAGATACATGTGGCAAACTGTTGAGTGCCTTTGTAGATCCACTGTGATCTGTAAGTTTTAATGCACATGCATAAATAGTAAACTTAGGTTTAATATTACACTTATTTTTTTCAAGAAATGTAATGCAAAAATTGTAAAAAGATACTTAATTAAATATAAATCAAAGGGAAACATTTGGATTTCTTGTTGTTTATAGGTTATTATTTTATTATTTTACTGGTCTGGCCCACTTGAGATCAAATTGCACCGTATGTGGCCCCTGAACTAAAATGAGTCTGACACCCCTGCTCTACATGGTCTTTGAAGGTGTAGCGTAAAAAAATAGGTGATGTCTAAATCTCTTGCCTTCCGATTTTAGGTTGTTTGAACAGATTATATGGCCAAATTATCCTGTAGTGTGAGGGATTAACATCCAATGATTTTAACGTCATCATACGACTGAACAGATGTTGCGTACTTTTGTTTTAGAACCATAACTTGTATAAGTCAAGTTGATTCCATTCACATTTTTTTATTATTAATTAATTAATTTATTTATTTGCATTTCTCAGCACCAAACATCGCACACACAGAACAGCTACTTACTGGCGTCTGTTTACATTCTGAAGTCATTAAATTGTTAAATCGTCGTTAAATCATGTAAGTTTTTGCCAAATCTCGAACAAACCTCAAGTTACATTTGAAAATCCTTTAGTTTGAGGCAGGATTAAAGGTGCGACTGCAGATTGGAACAAACTAAGGAGTTACCACTTTGTTTATGGCCGAGGCAATACTGACAATACTGAGCTCTTTGAGTAACACCATTATCACCAACGTTAAAATAAAATGGTGTAAAAAGGCCGAGCAAAGTCAAATACAAACTTTTCACGGGAGGCACATTTAATCCCCGTTTTATTCCCAATCTCTCCTCATCCTCCTCTTCCTCACATATACTTCAGACACTGGTATAGATTAGATTAGGTGGGATTAGATTAAGATGGAGCGAGAGATAAGGTGACTCTAATCATTATTATTATTATTATTACTATTATTAAATTGTTATTTGTTTTATTTTCTACACGCAGTATTTCTGATTTTCCTCCAAGTACCACCAGAGGGAGTTCATGTACCACTGGTGATTCATGTACCACAGTTTGAGAACCATGGAGCTAAAGTATAAGAGATTATGCTCTTCAACAAACAGACTTATTAGTAATATGTTCCATTTCGGCCAATAAAAACTCCATAATGTCACAGACTGAATCTTTAACACTTTATTTCTTATACATTTACATTTACAACCACAAGATAATCCAGGCGAGATGATATAATCTCAAAATACTTATACACAATGCTTGGCAGGACAAGTTCCAAAAAAAAATCAAACAAATAAAATAATAATAATAGAAATAAAATAAAGTCCTGGAGCGAATTTTGCAACCATTTTCGTTCTCACACACACCTTAAAACAAAACATATCAGTGTCATCGACGTGGAAGCAGATTTAGATAGAAATAAACAGTGATTTTAAAAAGACACGAGAACCGGTGGAACAAGAAAACCCCAAACTAACCACATGTCAACATCAGGGAAATAATCCGACTCTTTTCACAAGACTTGAAACAAAACAAATTACACAATAAAACTGTCACAGGAGCAGAGAAACTGTACAACATCAACTAATTAATCCACGATTGTATCTTCCGTGTAAATCAGACTTTATCGTGAGCTGCTTCCTAAAGATCATTTGTGGACAAAAGTATGTGGACAGCACAAATAAAGTGTGAACTAAATTATCTACAAGATGATTTGACGCGGAAAAAAGACGCGTCAGTTAATGAAATTAAAAGACAAGAGTGAAATGTTTTTTTTTTGTTTGAGCCTTTTCCTGTTTCAACTCGTCGTCACCTCGAGCAAAAGAGTCAAAGTCTGCGAGGAAACTGTTCCTACGAGTTTAAAGACGACGGAGCGCGGACCTTCAACACAAACAAGATGGCAAACGTCACATCTGAGTAAATGTGTGTGATGTCGTTCAAATAATAACAAAACAAAGTTACAAAGTGGTTAAATAAAGTCAAATAAAGGAGACTGGTTAAAATCAAGTAGTTAAAATGACGGAAATTCATTTAAAATGAAAAAATAAAATAAAAATATTGCTGTCACTTCATGTTTTTCATGGTATAAAAGATTATTTTCACTTTATTGTAACATACGACCTCATTACCTCAGCATGAAACTATGATTTATCTCATCATAACATTAAGTGTTCTAGGGTTTACAAAATATTTAATAAACGAAATCAAATATCCTTAAAACACGACACCAATAAATGTGTAAAAATTGTGATTTCCTCAAAAAGCAGAAATCAGCTGTGACAGAAAAATTAAGTTAAGTTACAATAAAATCATTAAAATAAAAGTTCAGTGAAAAAGAGAAATTAAAAATAAGTATTTATGAAAACAACCTGCTGCCACTTCAGTAAAATAAAAATGAATCAGTGTTACGTAACAGTGTGATACAGTTTACATTATATCAAGATTTTCATTGAACAAAATGATCTTTTCTCTTTGTTATAACATACAAATATATTCTTTAGAAATAATAATTTCATTATAACATGTTACAACATGAAACTGTGATACTGCAGCAACTTTACTTCCATAAGAATTAAAAGAAACACCGTTAAAACACACAAATAAACCTTAAAATAACTATAAAAACAAAAAGTAATTTGCTCAAAAAGCAGAAACTGTATCAAGGGATACAACTATCACAGAAAATTATTAGACAATAAAGTTACAAAGTGCTTCATATTTTAAATTGGACAGAAATTCAGATTAAGCGGACTCAAATAAATCAGGTCATTAAAATAAAAATAATTCACTAAAAATTAGAAAATAAAAATAAGCATTTATGAAAACAAACTGCTGCCACTTCAGGAAAATAAAAATGAATCAGTGTCACGTAACAACGTGAGACATTTTATATTATACGAAGATGTTTTTCAATTTTATTATAACATGCAATCTTATTTCATCCGAAGGAAACAATGAATTATCTCATTATAGCATAAAATGCTTGAGGTTGTGACATGAAAATATCTTGTTACAACATGAAAAATGTCATTAACATGTGACACTGCAGCCACTGAATAAAATCAAATATTTCACGCGTGTTAAAATAAAGTACACAAAAGCATAAAATGTATCAATGACAAAACTATCAAGTGTCACAGAAAATCATTAGACAACAAAAGATACAAGATAAAATACAAGATATCACTGTTGGTGGATCGAATGAATCCAGGTGTTTGAGGAAGATTTTGTTACTTTAAATACTAAACACGCGCCGCGCCAACCCCCGATCTCTCAAACGCCATCGTCTTATTTTACCTGTAATTACTGACACAGAGCAGTGACTGGTGGAGAAACTTCTCAAGCCTCGACAGGAGAAAAGAATGACTCACAAGTTTCTGTGCAAGCTTTGATTTTTACTCTGACACTGCTCTGTGTGTGTGTGTGTGTGTGTGTGTGTGTGTGTGTGTGTGTGTGTGTGTGTGTGTGTGTGTGTGTGTGTGTGTGTGTGTGTTCTTGTACTTGCAAAGTGAGGACATTTTGACAAAGTGAGGACATTTTGTCTGGTCCTCACTTCTTTAAAGGTCTTTTTCAGGGTTAAGACCTGGTTTTAGGGTTAGTGTTAGAATTGGGTTTAGGTAAGGGTTAGGCATCTAGTTGTGATGATTAAGGTTAGGGAATGCATTATGTCTATGAGGGTCCTCACTCTGACAGAAGCACAAACGTGTGTGTGTGAGTGAGTGTGTGTGTTCTTGTACTTGCTGCAGAGGGAGGACCAAAAATTGTAAAAACACCTACAAAGTGAGGACATTTTGACAAAGTGAGGACATTTTGTCTGGTCCTCAATTCTTTAAAGGGCTTTTTCAGGATTAGGACCTGATTTTAGGGTTAGGGTTAGAATTGCGTTTAGGTTAGGGTTAGGGTTAGAGTTAGGCATCTAGTTGTGATGGTTAAGTTTAGGGTAAGGGGCTAGGGAATGCATTATGTCTATGAGGGTCCTCACTTTGATAGAAGCGCAAACGTGTGTGTGTGTGTGTGTGTGTGTGCCACAGCCTGATTCAGCTCAGAAGAATGAGTTGAAATGTATTTAGGAGGGATCGACACATTGTGTTCTGAAGGGAAAAAAGATCCTGTGGCTGTGAACAAGTTGTTTTATGACTCAGCGAATGAGGGCATGGCAAAATACCAAACTGGGTCTGTTGTCATTTTTCATTACGTTACTAAAGAGGAAAAACTACTGATTGATTCAGAAAGTTCTCAAATACCACATTTATATGACTTTTAAAGGGACTTTGTAAAGGGGTTTGTCGTAAGAATACTCTGTAAAACATGACTGTGACGAGGGTCAAGTGATAACAAACAGATTTTAAACACTTAACAAAAGGCTAATCTGTGTCTGTTTAAGTGTTGGACAGACTTCACCAACAAACCACCCCCCCCCCACACACACACACCAAAGTCCATTGAAAAAAACAGTAATTTTAGCTCAGAGAACGCATGAGCTGCTGTCTGCTGCTGTCTCCTTCACTGTGTTTGTGTCATTTATGTATATGCGGGCAAATGTTTTCTAATACCGAAGTCAAAAATAGAGTAGAATTAATTTACTGGTGGAGGCAGAAGTGGATCGACAACTCCCTGTGTGCCCTGATGTAAAATCGTTGGTTTTCTCTATGGGCTTTGGTGCAGGAGAGTGAATAGTTCTTAAACTTCAGTTTCCACCTGGAGCGGTTACACATCAACAGTTACACATTAAAATACATATTTATACACATTAAAATACAAATGTATACACATTAAAATACACATTTACACACATTAAAATACACATATATACACATTAAAATACACATGTATACACATTAAAATACACACTTGCCCACATTAAAATAGACTTTTATACACATTTACACATATTTATACATATTTACATCTTGAAATAAACCTTTATACACATTAAAATACACACGTACACATTTACACACACATTTAAAATAAACTTTTATATACATTACACATGTATACACATGAAAAAACATTTACACAATAAAAAAAAATACACATTTACTTACATTCAAGTACAAACCAGCACTGACGTCTCCCGCGATGCTGCATACATGTGCACATACATGTTCCAGTTTTTAACTCTGAAATGTTTCCAGCTGGAGTGGCCACTTTTCTCTGTTTGTTTCACCCCGTTGTGGATTTATAAAAAATATCCCACACTTTGCATGTGATGCAGCCGGAGACAGTTTTTCTGTTTGGAGGCGACTGCAGACGATCAGATATGGTTGTGAAGAATTCTGCTGTAATGGAGCGGATCATCACATCTGCCATCAGATCTGGGCTCGTCATGTGATAATGGGGGCCGTTAAAGAAGCTCACATTATTCTTTTTGGGCTCCAGAGGGAAGTGAATTTGGACTGAGTTTGTCCCCTCACTGATACGTTTATGAAATGTTGCCTGTTTCAAAGACGTTTCCCTTTAAAGCGTGATTTTTGACAGTAATGATGAGGAAAACAAACAAACCGGGTCCCGACACGTCAGACGGCGTTGTTTAACTTCACATGGGCGGAGTGAAAACGGAGAGACGAGGCTTTGTCCCCTGGTTCTCATGTCTGCAAACACACTTTCTAACGTGTCCCACCTGTCCTAATGATGTCCCGACCCCCAGCAGGACTGTCGTAAAACAAAGGCCTGAACGATCAGCAGGGTTTTTCACATAACAGACAACTCAACCCCCAACTCTGTTGTAGAGAACAGATTACTCCCTGTTTGTGTCCATTTGTTTTAAAAGAACACAAGGGCGTAACCGTGATGGGTCATTACCTTCAAGTAATAAGTACTTAGTTGTAGTATAAACTAACTAAAAAGGATATTTGAGTAAATTTACAACCAGAAAATGACACTGGTAGAAGTTAAAGTCACTTTTTTACAGTATTACTTCAGTAAATGTCTGAAAGTGTATGGCATTTAGTGAACTTAAGTTTCAAAAGCAATTTTCTGATATGAAATGTACTTGTTTTGGAAGTAAAAGTAGAGTTGGAAGGTTGTGGGTTTGGTTCCCAACTAGTCTATACAGTATGTGTCCTGTTGTGTGAAGCAGCTTTGATTGGTCATCACTAGAAATGCACTAAATAAATACAAACCATTTACCAACTCTTTTTGCCTTCTGATTTTATTTGTTAGTAACAAGTAATCAATATAGTTAGTCAAAATACACAATTTATGTTGGAAATGTAGGGGAGTAAAAATAAAAGTTGCCAGAAATATAAATAACAAAGTACAGATGTACATGAATTCCATACTTAAATACAATATTTGTACTTCATTACAGTAAAACACTGTAAGTAAGTTTATATAAATGCTATGACCCAATATTCACAATATACAAATAACCATGGAAACATCAGTAATTGTGCATAATATAACATTTCTGACATTTAACAAACTTACTATCACTGTAATTAAATCATCATTAATAAAGTCCTCATGCTAGCTCAAAGGTGTTTAGCTAACATTAGCTGCAGCTTGTTTTTTTTTTTTTAACTTTTGTTCATTTTCATGTTAGCTTAGCTTCTCTAACTGTTTAACAGAAACGGAGTAAGTCCATGTGTGTCTCTTCATGCTAGCTCACAGGGGTTTAGCTAACTTAAACAACTGTCTGTCCTTTTATTTTAAACTTCTTTGTTTCTTTAACAAAACAGCTTGTCAGTTTATATCCATACTTATGCGAGCGTAGTTAAAAGTTAGGTTATTGCAATTGAAGTCTGTCAAATGAAATGTTGTGTTTAAGTGAGTGGTCGATTTATGCTCTTCCTCAACCTAGCTTAGCTCACAGTTTTAGTTAACTTTAACTCCATGTCGTTTGTTCTTTTACCGTAGCTGTTGTGTTTCTTTAGTCAATGTTCTCGTCCATCCTTGCTAGCTCACAGGTGATTAGCTAACTTCAGTTTCAGTTTTTTGTTGTTGTTTTTTTTTAACTTTTGTGTTTCTTCAACAAAGCAGTCAGTTTACATTCCATCCTCATGCTAGCTTACCTTACGGTTGATAGTTTGGCAAATTGTAACTGAACTCCGTAAACTGAAAGTTGTTTTTTTTTTTTTTTTTTTTTTTCTAAAGCAGGTGGTTGGTTTATGTTCCTCGTGCTATCTCAGCTAACAGTTGTTGCTAACCTTAATTCCACAGTCTGTTCGTCAGCTTTTGTGTTTCTTTAACAAAGCAGGGGTCGGGTCACATCCATCCTCGTGTTAGCTTACCTCACAGGAGCGAGTTCAGCTAACATTAGCTACGGTCTTTAGCTTTACCTTTTCACTGAGCTAATCTTCAGTTTCTTGTGTCTGCTGAATTGTGGATTAAAACGTCAGAAGCACTGACTGAGCAAATCTTTGGTGAATCTGGGAGGCGACCGAAACATGATTTAAATATTTTTACTTTAGTATTTGATTTTTATTGATTTTATTGAAAGATTTCCCGACAAACATCTGTACAGAGGCAGAGGAACCAGCTCAGCCGCATATTTGATATGTTGTAATCAGTTGTAGACGCAGACACTGATGCTGATTCACCAAACTGCCACCTGTCACCTGTCTGGTTTTATTCAGCTGTGGTTTGTGATTTTGACTTATTTCACCAAACTTGATTCCTCTCCACACTTGTCTTCTCTGGCTTCACACCACAGGATGATTATGAAAAGTTTATAGATTAGGATTAGGATTCTTTATTGGTCACTATGAGGTATGAAGTCATTAAAGAAGTCGGAGTACAGAATGAAATCAGGACAAAATGGGCCAAACAAAACAGAACAAACAAAAATAAACTAATAAATCAATACATCCTAATTGTATTTTACATGTACATGTTTTAACTAGTATGTGTGCATTAAGAAAATTTTAACAATTGTTGTGGTGTCAACAATTTACATTTACATTTACCACATACCACTAACATGTCTTCACCTTAAAATGGAGTCATTTACATTATGGGGACCTGATTTTTGTCCCCATAAAGAAGGCCAGTCCCCATAATGTGAGTGTGGAGACACATTTAGGTCCCCACAACATAAGGAAGACCAGCTACACACACACTTACACACTCGCTCATTTGTCTCGGTCCTGGGAAGTGAGAGTGTGAATTATGGCTACACAAATAAACACAGAGGTGTTAGAGCTTCTGTTATTGTAGGTGTGTGTGTGTGTGTGTGTCTGTGTGTGTGTGTGTGTGTGCGTGTGCGTGTGCGTGTGCGTGTGCGTGTGTGTGTTCTTGTTGCAGAGTGAGGACCAAAAATTGTAAAAACACCTACAGAGTGAGGACATTTTGACAAAATGAGGACATTTTGGCTGGTCTTTTTCAGGGTTAAGACCTAGTTTTAGGGTAAGGTGTTAGGAAATGTTTTATGTCTATAAGGGTCCTCACTTTGCTAGAAGCACAAACGTGTGTGTGTGTGTGTGTGTGTGTGTGTGTGTGTGTGTGTGTGTGTGTGTGTGTGTGTGTGTGTGTGTGTGTGTGTGCGTGCGTGAACCAGAAACACCTAAACAAACACATTTTGGACTGTGGATGTTGTTTCTGCTGTTACTGTTGTTTTTGTTTGTGTATATCCTTTTAAAATGAAATTCTCGTGTGTGTGTGTGTTTACAGGTGTTGTCAACACTCTTGCAGCCTTGGATCGTGAGGATAAACCGGAGCACAGTATCGAGGTGAGACTCCCCTCAGACTGAAGCCGAAGAACCAGCCAGCTGCTTTTAAATGCACTGAAGGTTTAGACCACCGACAAGCCTGTAACAATACTCAACAGTACATAGTAGAACAGGTTATAAAACACAAACTTACTCTCCACTTGTGTTTGGTTAAAAAAAAACATACAGAATTTTACTGGGAAGAAATATTTAATTAATTGAACGTCCACAAAATGTCAGGAAATCAATGTGACCTGTGTAAAGCAATGGTACACCTCATTCTCACTGGTAAAAAAAAAAACAAAAACAAAAAAAACACAGATTAAACGTGGGTATAAATTGAATGTTGACTAGTTTTTACTCATACAAGAGTATTTTATCACCTCTAGCTGCGACAGGCATCGCTGTGAACTCAGGACTTTAAAGGGACCATGCAATTAAAAACCATAAAACGTTGTTCCCACACCTTAGTTGACATCAAATCCGATGAATTTCCAGGACTAATTCTCTCAAATTCAAGGACTGAATGTGCTGGCACACTTTTAACATGGAAAGGCAACTTCTAAGAGCGTCTTCTCCCATGGCAGTGTCCACTTTCATTGATTTGCAGGACACTCTGCATCCGGACAAGTGATTGTCCTTGGGATCTTGGTCAAGTCAGTCTCTGTCATTTGGAATTATCTTGGATTATCTTGGGTTAGCTTGGATTATTTTCATTTCCCAGACATCACGTCATTTGCTCTCCCTTTTGCTTAACGTTACTCACTCATTGAGTCTCATGTCAACAGCAGAGAGAGACAGTGGACAGTGTCCGCAACAACGCTAGTAGTTATGACTCTATGCTTGTTCTGCTTAGGCCTAGTCTACGCACTGTACATCAAGCAACGCAGGGCATGAAACAGTAGGTGGCGTCTTTCTTGCACAAAATTCAAGCACTTTCAATGACCCAGGTCTATTTAGGGTGATATTCAAATCCACACACTTTCAAGGATTTTAAGGACCCATGGTTACATGTCTTTTATTTAAGTGTACAAATGTCTAATTATGTTTTATACTGAATATTTTTTATATATATATCTAAGCAGCTCTTGGTAGGATGTTATGAGTTCATTAGCGAAGTTTTTACTGATGAATTAATCAAAAACTTGGGACAGTGCTCAATATTTTTTTATTTCATCATTCAGATCATTTGAAAGGTTGACTGAAACTACTTTTGTTCTTCCTCTGACTCAATGCATTTTCTTTACACCCCAATTGGGCAAAATCGTGCAAAAAAAAACTCATCAGTGTCGTCGTCACTGGAGTGGAAATGTTTGAAATCAATTGGATGTTGTAAAATATGACACACAAAAAATATGTGTGTGTCATGTGGTCTCACGAGTATCACAAAAAATCCTTAAATGTTCTCTCTGAATCCTCAGGTCATCGTTTCAGACAACGGCTCTCCCTCTTTACGCTCCACGGCCACTGTTATCGTCCGAGTTCTGGACGCCAACGACAACCGGCCGAAGTTCACCGACAAACTCTTCCACGTGAAGCTGCCCGAACAGCGCCTCCTGGGGGGCGAGCAGGAGGTCTGCAGGATGGTGGCGCGGGACGACGACGAGGGCTCCAACGCGGCCGTGACCTACGCGCTCCACGACAACAAGGACGAGCGTTTTGAGATCGACCCGGTGACGGGCGTGGTGACGTCGTACGGCGACTTCTGGCCCGGGAACTACAGTATCGTCACGGTGGGTGTCAGCTCATATTTTCACACTCTTCACACTGATGTTATGAAAACCGATATGCGGGACGTGATGAACCCTCGTGGAGCTGTGTGAGTCAGAGGCGACAGAGAGCGCAGGAGTTTGTATTTTGACAGGTTTGTGCTTCATTGGTGCATTTCTGTCCAAGGTGTGGAGACTTTAAAGGCTCAGCGGAGCCCAGCAGCTCTGCTAAAGAGGCTCAATTACCCATGTTTAATTCCCTCAAAGACACTCGACTCGCACCTGCCCCGAGGCCAAAATCATTTTCATCCCCTTCACTGACAAACAGAGCAGCCATGAAGAGTTTCTGTCTCCTAGTGAACAAAGCCCCGGAAAAAAACAAAAGTGGAAATGCATTGGTCGGACCCCACGTTCTTCCTGATGGCTGTGCTGGCAGAATATGAATGGGTATGAAAGACGGGTGATGTATGAGTGACCGGTGTGCTTCTGCGTTGTGATTGTACGAATAATGATGTGACACCGAGACCTCTTTGGAGACGATCTCTGTTTATTCTGATAAAAATGAACAAAGAGAACCTCCATGTAATCGGCGCTGTACACTTGAGCTCCTATACCAGGGACGTCAGACTCATTTTAGTTCAGGGGCCACATACGGTGCAATTTGATCTC
>JAFBJR010000452.1:0-24720 GCA_016785285.1 Brachirus orientalis
GCTTAAATGGAGTAGGAATGTTCCCCTGTGATAATCAAAGCAGAGTTCAGGCGTACAAAGCAGAGTCCTTGGGTACAATTAGTACTATAGACTGTTTTAGGCAGACAAAGACGCTATCTTCATAAAGACTAACAAATTCCTCCGAAGAATTTGTGCAGCAGGCGAGGTTGGATGCCAGGTGAATTTTTCGTCCATGGAAAAACATTGCCGAAGCCTGGGTAGCTCAGTCAGTAGAGCATCAGACTTTTCAAGTCCCTGTTCAGGCGGCATGATCCTCTTTAAGAAAGACATAGTGTACATTGATCATTCACCCAGATTCAGTTTCAGGCTGTTCATTTTTTGAAGGTGTGAATGAAGGTCATCAGGATCACCAGAGAGAAACACAGTTTGCTATGGTCACTACTGATTGTTATATGTTTAGACAATGTCACATTAATGAATGTCATCGCAAAAAATTGTACTCTGGGCAGAATTTTCAACCAAACAAACAGCTTCTAGAAGCCCGGGTAGCTCCTCTAGAAGACTATCAGATTTTAAATCTGCTATCAGTTATCAGTGCTCTGCTGTGATGTTCAAAGCAGAGTCCTTGGGTGCAATTAGTACCACAGATTGTTTTTTGCAGACAAAGACACAATCTTCATAAAGACTACCAAATATTCCTCTGAAGAATTTGTATGGCAAGTGAATTTGGTCACCTGGGTAGTTCCTCTAGAAGACCATCGTATTTTAAATCTGCTATCCGTTATCAGCGCAGCACAATCGAAAAGACCATCAGTATTGCTCCAGCTATTCCACAATGCCCATGTCCTGTCTCACCCTATGAAGAATATTGGCGGCAGGAGAATTTGGACGACAGGCAAATTTTTCTTCCATGGAAACTCCCTACCGCAGCCTGGGTAGCTCCTCTAGAAGATTTCATCAGTGTAGATGCTCATCCTTGGGTGATCACATACCCATCACAAAAAATTCTGATTGAGCCGGATTGAGTTGGAAAGTACTCTTTCTGCAAGTATGATCAAACAACACTTCTTACCTGCTGGTGTGTTGTTTGGGACACTCTCCAACTCTTGGACAATGTTGATGTCCAACAGCTCAAAAGACAGAAGATCCTGACAGATAAAGGACAAATATTACTGCTAAGGGAGGGCAATAATATTCAATTATTCTGTTATTTGTTTTATTATAAAATGTCCATAAATTAATGTGACTATTCATGAGCATATTAAACTATTACGTATAAAGAGACTGATGATTCTATGTCTTTATCCTCTTCATCACATAGTGTAGCTTTCCTTTTTTGAATTATGGTTAGGTTGTTTGGTTTAGGCATTACCTGGTTATGGTTAGGTTAGGGATAAGGATTTTTGGGCTGTACAAATGAACAGATGTCAGTACAACACCTTAAAAGAATAGCTGTGAGACTTTATTTCCTTTTCTCTATTACATACTGAATACATTTGGGTTCAGAAAAAAAACAAGATATTCGAAAGTTAAGCTGTGTCTGTTTATATTTTTAGGACCAGTATCTGTAAACGATAAAAACAATAACAGCAGGGCTCTGTGTTTTAGTATGGCCATACAGTATATTCATTATGTATATGATAACCTGCGTTCAAATTTTTCATAACCTATAAACCAGCCAATGTTCAATGAAAAACAAACAAAAACCCAAAGTATATTTGAATGTTGAAAGAATAAAACAATTAGGATATTACTTTTTATTTTTCATCATGTGTTAGGGCTGAATATTTTGTAGCTTGCATAGCCTGGCGAATGCAAGACTACATTTCAATTGAGTATGGATCTAGAAAGGGTGTAATCACCTATTTCCAAGAGGAGTGACCAATGAAAGTATATGAAAATGCCTCCGCACGCAATTAGGTAGACCTAAAACTATACAGATCAATGATCGGAATAATGTATGCAGACTGACGAAGTTCTCTGGGAGCAGTGGGTATCTAGTAATGCTGTCCAACAACTTTTGCCTGGGGAGCTCCTTGGAGCAAGTCACTAAAATAGAAACAACAGCTAAATCAAAAGACAGCTGCTCTTCAGTGGCCACCATGCTGGATGTATACAAAAGCTGCTAGACATTGCTTCTCTGACATCATTATGTTAAGCCCACCTGTAGGGTGCCAGGGTAAAAAACAGTTATTGATTGGCTCCCTTCTTTGGGAGATTATGTAGTTGCTAGCAGATTCAGCTGGGTCCACTGATAGCTAAGTTGTATTGCCCAAAATAATTGGAAAACACTAACAACATTTGAAAATGTGTAGAAAAAGGGTGTTTTGCTCCGGCAGAAGTGTCCTTACACAGGTTATATACCTGTGCAGTGAGCAGGTCTACAGAGGGAATGAAGTATTCTTGATCCACAGACAATAAAGGCTGCTCCCGAGAAATGGCACAGGCTTTTCCATCCTTTGCTACTGGGTTCTTACCCTGCACACAAAGACAAATCACTGCAGTTGTTAATACATCTGTTCTATAACTACAGCATGACAAAATAGACAGCATGTTTCTATTTATACTTCTGTTATTTACAAAGGGTAGTCATACAGTATATTCAGAATATTTTCTCATTTTTATAACAAGGTTGTCTTCAGTATCGGTGTATCAGAATTCATATAATACGTGTACTGCATTTATCTTCTAATAAAAACTATTTTCCACTGTATTCCTGTACTTAATTATCCAACAATATCTTCTACCTGTGGAGTGACACAGGGTGATACCAGGATCCCATCAGCCATCATCGGTGCTGGGGCAAGAGGGTCGACCACTATGCTGCACCACACTCTCGGACCAAACTGCTCTCCAGCATGAGCCAGGCGCCAGTGGGAGGTGTAGGAGCCCTCCACAGAAGGAGCACACAGTGCTACACTCACTATACCAACCTGAATATGCAAAAAAATGAAGTGATGTATCAACATCACAGGAAAGCAAAAATGTGACCAGACAGTTCAACTGACAGAGGGCAGTAACTTGCAAATTATTTTTAAATGACTTAGTGCAAAATAGATAAAGAAGGAATCATCTGTCTTACCTGACCTGGCTGAAGGAAAGGAACAGAGACTTCTTTCCAACGGTCCCCAGATCCCACAGCAAGGTTTCCCCACATGAACTTCAGCTGAATGAAGAAAACAAGACATGATAATGATTTTTTAACTATACATCAAATTAATTTTACATTCCTCCGTGTGATGTTATGAACATTTTCACTCTTATGCCGATAAAGCCCAGCTCTATCTTTCCACTAAACCCAACTCTACCCTCTCACCATTGTCCCTCTCAGTATTTACTTTAGTTTCAGCACTCCAGCTCATGGTCCCAGTGTTCCTCATCTTCCAGTACTTTATAAACTTAGTCCCAGGACGCAGTCTGGTTCCGTCAGGGAGGTTCTCATCCAGGAATGCAGCTGTCATGGTTGGAACCACCAGGGGACAAGGACGTTTTGGACGCCTGAGTGACAAATCATATCAATTTGTTGACATTTTGCTAATGATCCTTTACTTCACCTCTTTGTAAATTTAACTGATGTTACAGTATATGAAACAACATTTTTCATATATATATTTATTATATATTTTTACAGAGACTTAAGAATTGGTCTTGTCTTTTTCCAACTAATCTGGACTAATCTCTAGCATGATTAGTCCTAGTGACCTACTCTGGGCTGTTGTGCTGCGTGGCTCGAGGTTGTAGCAGAACAGGGGAGGAGCTTCCATCTCTATGGGAGGAGCTCCACTGTATGCCCCTCCTCTCCATCCGCAGTTGTTTGCGGATCTCTTTGACCTCGGCCTTCAGCAGGCGTTTCTCTGCTTTCAGTCGCTGCTTTTCTGCCTTGCGGAAACTGCGGTCACCTCGCCTGTAGAACCTAGTGCGAGAAACCATACAATTATGGACAGAGGTGAAAACAAAGATAGCCACATGTAGGTAAAGATGCAAAACTTAAACCAAACTGGTCTCTTGGTGTTGGCCCAATGGACAAAATGGACAGGGTAACCTTAATACTATGTATGAGGTAATTCCCTACTCTCACCCTGAGTCTGTTTGAAAATCTGGTTTACCGTCCCCTTCAATACCAAAACAGCCCTGGTTGAAAACCAAATGACTTGCTGATAGCAGCTGACTCCTCCATAGAGCAACTTCTTTATGATTCACTGGCATCCAACTCATCTGGATAAAGTCATATCTAACTGACCACACCCAGTTTAAACAACTGGGAAACGTCACATCACAGCACTCCTTAATTATTTCCGGTATTCAACAGGGCTCTATTAGACAAATTCTCACTTTCCATTGGCAACAATGTAGTTTTCCCTCCCCCCAACTCAAGAGACTATCTTTCCAACTTTTCCAGAATGTAGCCACTTGCATTTTCATCAAAACTCCTTCCACAAACCACATCACACCTGTCCTACAACATCTGTAGCAGCATCCAGTTCAATTCCACTATCACTTACAAGACTCTTCTTAACCTTGCACACCCATACCTCTCAAATTCCTCTATTCTTCCACCTCAATCCTCTTTAGTACACTTCCTACTCATCTTTTTTTTCTATGAGCTCCAGAACCTTCAGCCGAGTACCTCCTTGGCTCTGGAACTCACTACCACAACTCATCCAAGACACTGATTCTGTTAAATCACGCCCTCAAAACCAACTTCTATGGAACTACTCTAGCTGTCAATCGCCAATCGGTTCTTGATACTGTTATTTTTTCTAAATTGCATTTTTAGTGATTCATCTTTAGCTACCTGGCTTTTGTTTTGAAGTTTACACTGTGTTTTGGAAATTAAAATCCGACTGCCAACTATGAAACTCCTCTACTGGCAATTGAAAAAGAGTCAATAACTCTTTTTAGCTGCTCCACCCCTGTTGAAAACTTCCATTGGATAAATATGATGGGATAACTTCTGTAAAATATGGAATTTAAATTAAAAAAATACTAATAATATTTAAAAAAAAATAGAAGGAAAAACAGAGGCAGTGTAACAGTAAGCCATAATACTGCTTTAGTGACCTACTTGCTGTGGTCAGGAGCAGGTGATCCGTGTTCAGGGATGGACAGAGGAGTCCTCGCTCTCACTAGGTTGTGACTGGGATCATGAGAGAAACTGCAGGGCTCGCACAGAGTGCACGACGTACACACACTGATGAGAGACAGTGACAGAGGAAGGTAAGTAAAAAGAAAGGATAGAGAGAAAGTAAGAAAATTGAAAGAAAAATACACTGTGGCAAGTTTTCTTCCATTATTTCAACATGTTGTTCCACCAGATTTGTTTGCAATTGGTTAGAATATGCAACTTCATAACTAGACGCCATCATTGACTGTATATAAACATTTATGTAGTCTAAACGGGACAGCTGCTGTTATCCAGTAGGTGCATGGTTGCAAGTGATGTCTGTGAACTTCCGGTACACTAACTGGAATTTACATTTAGCTAATGCACAGATGTGGCATATTGTTCAATCAGCCATTTAGCTCCAAACAGCAGATACCTGCACTGGTAGCCTCCTCCGGTGGTCTGTCCCCTGCAGGAGGAGCAGGGAGGAGTGGAGGAGGAGGAGGATGGTGCTCCAGGCAGAGTGGAAGACACCTCAGGGACCTGCTGCACCTCTGCTCCACCAACAGCTTCCCCTCTACCTCCTCCTGCTCCCCCTGCTGCCCCTCCTCCTCCAAGGGGCTTGTGAATGCAGCACTGTCCTGAGAACTCCCTGCAGATCTTCTCCACCGCCTCACGAACTACCTGGTCTTTAAACTATGTGGGTAAATTTTGAGAGAGACCATGACTTAGTACTTCGACAGCTCCTCCAGTGTCCAGTGACCACGACACGTTCATCAAGTTGTTCGTACCTTCTCCATGTAGGAGGTAAACCAGGCTGGAGGAGTCTTGTCTTCTTCTTTGTTCCCTTTTACCTCTTTCATGATCACCTGATCAACAGGGAAAAAGGATATTCACTTAGTTAAAAACTGTATTTATTGTGTCTATAATTATAATTTATAATATATATTGAATTTTTAACAGTTTGATTAGTGCCCTCGTCAGAGCCTGAGTGACTCTCCATCACTTATACTGTATGTAACTCTGTCTCTGGTCGCTCCAAGAACCAAAGTGAAACCAACTTCACAAAGTGAGTGAAGCTGCTGTAAGTTTGGGGGTCAAAGTTATACAGGGTTCTTTCATTGGAAATGGAGGAGACAGCACAGATACCAAAGAGAGTTAAGGTTTTGTTGGAGAAGTCAAAGAAAAAGTGAAAGAGTGATAGGTTAAGATGTTGGACAAGGGTGAATATTGGTCCTGCTTTCACTCGCTGGCATCAGGTGAGAGATGCTGAGGGATGTTGGAGTGATAGTGACCAGGCTCTGTTACTGTTGAACAAGTGAGTAGACATTGTTTGCTTACAAACTAAACATAGTGTGTTGGAACTTGCTGTGAGTCAGGTGGTGTTACTGAAGTCATATCATTCCCTATTCATGTTCGGAATTCCAAGTTATTTTCCCCCAGCTGCTAGTTATGGCTAAAATGTTTGTTGAAGACAGGGCTGGAGTTCTCTGCTATCATTGGTTTGTCAATAAATGTACATGTTACCATGGCATATGTTTAATGACAGTTGTGACAGACAGTACTGTTTTCCAACTTTAGGGAGATCCTGAGAGCAAAAACTACACTATGTCTCTTTAAAATGACAAACTGCTTTTGCAACTTGACCAGCCAACTCAGGCTGTTAATTGCTATATGAAATTCAGATATCCAGAAGAACTTGGGGCAAGGTTCAAACTTTAACCTTGAAAATAAATAAGCGTTTAGTCCAGCAGAGAGCTCTGTAAGTGTAGCTTGGCCTTGGAACCACCTTGAATGACCTTTTGGCTTACCAAAAAATGAAACAGAGATGTTATGTTGTTTTGCTGCAAAAATGGAGACTAATGGTGACTAATAATACGAGTTATAAATATATTAGTTAGTTTGTGACAATATTTGTTCAAACTTGTTTTAGGGGAAAGTAACAGCCCCACCAGCAACCAGCTATTGCATCATCAGTACCCCAGATGAAAAAACGTAACAAATAAACTAGATAGAGTTGAGCAATATATCGATATTATATCTATATCGCAATATTTTGTCTCGTGTCACAAGATATCATGATATGTCGATTTCCATGAGACCAAATTCAGCTGTGAATTTTATTGGTTTTAAAGGCTGTTGCATTGATCATAAATTATATTGAATACATCTGTGAAATACATGTATATATGATTAAAATAAATGGAATTGATAAAACTATATTTAAAAAGTCACTTAATAACACATTAATTTCCAGCCCAGTTATTTGTGTTGTGTGTGTCATTCTTGTTTGAGAAAAAAAACTTTTCATGAGTCCAGAGAAACAACCTGTGTCATACATCGGGATATAGACTAGAAATATCCAGGTATTATTCATAAGCCTTATTGCTCCCCCCCCATACCGTTGAACTTTGATTTAAACCATTATATATAATGATATCAAATAACACAAAACAGAAAATCCTAAAAAGATTTTTTTCCTGTAACACCCAGCCCTATACTGTATATAACAAAAATCTACCCATTGATGATGTCATAAAAATATCAAAATTTCAAAAAATCGCTCTCTTATAATGGGCCAAATTTAAATAAAAAAATACTAATAATAATCATATCATTGTCAATCTGATTTGAGAGAAATTTGGTATCACACACTAAACTATGGTTTCAAATTTCATCCAGGTTCTGAATTTGGTGGTAATTTAAATGTAACATGGTTCAGTCCTCCTGAACAAGTTCAGGTGTCAATATCTCAGCAATGTCCAAACAGATCAGGGTTATGAATTTTGTCATGTTTATGTAAGATGGTAATAGCTATAAGCAGATAAAGCTCTATACCAGGTCTGGCCAACCCGCGGCTCCCGAGCCTCATGCAGCTCTTTGGCTGGTTTGATGCGGCTCTTAAGGGGCTTTCACATGACAAGCGTCAAAAACGCTCCGCCTGGCGCTGTTGCATAGAAGAAGAAGAAGCCGGTTTGAGTGACGTCAAACGCGCATATGCGTGCGATAATTTGAGTAGTAAACAATTTGTGTCAAGTTCGCTCTCAAAATGGCAGGGAAAAAAGCACAGCAAAACAAAAATATGAAGATGAACACAGGATGTTTTTAACAGAGTCGGAGAGTTTATATTTTTTGTTGAACGTAATGGCAAGCCATTCTGCCTTATATGTCAGGCGTCATTAGCGCATTTCAAAGCTTCAAATCTTCAGAGCCACTTCAGTTCACTCCATGCTAACATCGACCAGGAATTTCCAAAAGGGACTGGACTTCGCAAGCACAAGTTGGTCACTTTGAAAAGTCAGGCAGAAAAGCAGATACAGTTTTTCCAAAAATTTACGAAGCCCTCAGACACCGTAATGCTTGCATCTTATCAACTGGCTTGGAACATTGCACAGGGTAAAAAGGGACTTCATTAAAAAATGCCTCAGTGACGCTGTTGAAATCTTGTCTCCTGAAGACGACAAACTAAAACGAAGGGTATCAGACGTCCAACTGTCCCGCTACACTGTTGAACGCAGAATATTATACATTAACACAGCTATTGAATCACAGTTGCACTCTGACCTTCAAGCATGTGAGTATTTTAGTGTTGCATTGGATGAGAGTTGTGACATACAAGACAAGCCTCAGTTGGCAATATTTGCACGGTCTGTGTCAAATAATTGTGTGATCAAAGAAGAACTCCTTGATATTGTGCCATTAAAAGACAGAACCTGTGGCATAGATGTGAAAGAAACAACGATGGGTGCATTTTGCGAAAGCAAATCTGCCCATATCGAAACTAACTGCAATAGTCACGGATGGAGCGCCAGCCATGATCTGATCTGTGAACGGGCTTGTGAGGCTGTGCAAAGCTGACCAAACATTTCCCGAGTTTTGGAATTTCCACTGCATTTTGGAATTTCCACTGCATCATCCACAGGGAGCAACTCGTGTCTAAATCATTGAATTTAGACAACGTCATGAAGCCTGTGGTGGAAATCGTCAACTACATCCGCACACATGCGCTTAACCACAGGCAATTCAGGAATCTCATTGATGAGCTGGACCAAGGGCTTCCAGGTGACCTGCCGCTGCACTGTGAGGTGGCTGTCAAAAGGCAAGGTACTCTCTCGCTTCTTTGAGCTTTTGGATGCCGTGAAACTGTTCATGGAAGAGAAGGACAAGGACTATCCCGAGCTCTCGGACCTCGAGTGGATTATGGATCTGGCCTTTTTGGTTGACATGCTGTGTCACTTGGACAGACTGAACCTGACCCTGCAGGGTAAGTTAAAAATGCTGCCTGACCTGTCAACAAACTGAAGCTGTTCAAGGCGCAAAAGGGAGATTTAACGCATTTTTCCACTCTGCTAAAAGCCGGCGGGAAAGTCACCAGCACCGCCCTGAATAAGAAAAGAGACAGATATGCAACACTGGTTGAAAACCTGCACGAAAGCTTTGTGACCCGGTTCCGTGATCTACAACTGAAAAGGTCACAGATTATGTTCCTCATCGACCCATTTAATGCGGAGACGGACTGTTTGAAAGCCCCGCTCGTCACAGATGAGGCTGCGGCTGAGTTGGAGATGATCGATCTTTGTGAGGAGGACCAACTGAAAGCTGCTTTAAGGGAAGGGACCATTGAGTTCTGGAAAAGTGTGCCAATGGAAAAATACCCCAATGTCAAACGGGCTGCGCTTAAGATACTGTCAATGTTTGGGTCAACATACGTCTGCGAATCTGTGTTTTCTACCCTGAAACATGTGAAATCAAAGCATCGATCTGTTCTGACTGACACCCATGTGAAAGAATTGCTTCAAGTGGCAACAACGGAATACAAGCCAGATTTGAACAGGATTGTTCAAGACAAGGAATGCCAGAAGTCCCACTAAGCAACATGCATAGAAAGAGAGAAAGATAATTGTAAATTATTATATTTTTGTTTGTGGACTTGGTTGAACTGAGAGTTTGTGTGTGTGAGACAGTGCACACAGTGTTAATTGTTGAAAATAACTGGCTTGTGGTCTTAGTACTGTAGGAGTCAATTTCTGTCATTATCATGTTGGTGTGTGACATTTACAATAAATCTGGCTGAGCAGAGGTGTGTGTGTGTGAGGAAGGGATGGATGATGTTCATGTGTGCCCATGTGTATGATGTGGCTCTTTGCAGTAACACAGTAAAAAAAATGGCTCTTAGTCTCTGACTGGTTGGCCACCCCTGCTCTATACCGATCCAGAAGGTCTTCTGGATTCAGTGGATTTCAATTGCAGCTATGTAAATCACAAGTGTTTAAGCCTTGGTGGACGTCTGTGAGCTTCTGATGGTTTTTCGCTCCACAGAGTGATGCAGTGTGACTGTGTCATACCATGCCCTGTTCTGGAACTGCAGCCTGGACCTTGCGACTGACCACCTGTGCCAAGGCGGGGCAGTGCTGTGGGGGTCTGAATCCTCTCTTAGGCTCTGCTCCATTGGCCTTGGTTGTGGAGACCCTCGCCGCCTGGCCTCTGGTCTCGTAGACATTCATGTGCAGCCGGTTTCCCTGCCGTGCTGCGCTCTGAGAAAGCAGAATTTGTCACTCTACTGAGCTAATGGGAGCAGCTTATGTGATGCATTCGGTGACCCTGGAAAATTTCATCACTTCTGATGATGACAGTTCACCTTTTAATAGATAATAGATGCATCTCAAATTAAGTATTTAATGGAGAAAAATGACTTGTTTTTATAAATGCAATCACTGATAAAACATTTCTACACTCATAATGAGTAGCAATCAAACTAGACATCATCTTACCTTCAGTGCCTCCTCATACTCCACTAGAATAAAAACAGAAACAGCATTCACATACAGTATAATACTATTAACTTATTTTAAATGTTATGGATTACTTGGTTTACTGTATGATGATATGTGGCTGTCTACATTTACTTACCTTGACTGTTTATGGATACCTGGAGTGGAAAAAATATATATTTTTATTTAAATCATGGCTGCAGGCCCATTGCACAATGTTAAAATGCAATGCTGCGGTGCTAAGATTAACTGGAATTTGTATTGAAACATAAAACAGAATAATGTGAACAACAAGGATACAAAGTAATATTTGAGCAATATTAATGAGATAATAATGAAAAGAAGCTATAATATAACACAACCTTTTTTCCCCCAACAAGGCTTTTATTGGGAAATACTTGCAGAATCACTAGTTCTGTAGCTTCACACTGAAGAGTCTTGGCATGTAATTACACAGGGTAACATTTGGAGTGTTTAAATGTTTATTATTGATGGTGATTTCAAAGGCAAATCTTAAGTAAAACAGTTAACAGCAGCCACGCGACTACATCATTAAAAGATGACAAAATAAAATAGTCTGTGTATAATGTATAAAATACATATCTCTTTGGATTTTTGCACACATTTTGCTAATGTGAACAGTAGTAGTCTCGTCATTTTTACATATTTGAATGCAGAAATGTTCCATATATCAAAACTAAGAGAGAAACACGAGGGATTTTCATTCTCATGCCCAAAAGGCCAGTGTTCCACAGATAAATACGTGTGAACAGAGAAAGCAAATCGTAAAATGCAATGACACAGCAAATGACCAGAGTGATTACAACCACAGTTGCTCACCTCCTCGTTCTCCTCATCCAAATAGGTCAGTTGAAGGCTGCACAGGCCAAAGGAACGCTTCACCTGTTCATAGAAACATAGAGAGAGAGAGAGAGAGAGAGAGAGAGAGAGAGAGAGAGAGAGAGAGAGAGAGGACAATATAAATACTCGATATATAATATATAAACTCAAATTAAGTGACCTGGTTTTAGTTTTAGAATTGGATTTAGGTTAGGGTTAGACATTTAGTTACGATATTAAGGTAGGGGGCAGGGAATGCATTATGTCCCCACTATGAATGAATTAAAAACTTGTGTGTGTGTGTGTACACCAGCAGTCAAATGTTTGGACCAGGGGTGGCCAACCAGTCAGAGACTAAGAGCCACTTTTTTACTGTGTACAATAGCGTTTCTCTCTTTCTATGCATGTTGCTTAGTGGGACTTCTGGCATTCCTTGTCTTGAACAATCCTCTTCAAATCTGGCTTGTATTCCGTTGTTGCCACTCGAAGCAATTCTTTCACATGGGTGTCAGTCAGAACAGATCGATGCTTTGATTTCACATGTTTCAGGGTAGAAAACACAGATTCGCAGACGTATGTTGACCCAAACATTGACAGTATCTTAAGCGCAGCCCATTTGACATTGGGGTATTTTTCCATTGGCACACTTTTCCAGAACTCAATGGTCCCTTCCCTTAAAGCAGCTTTCAGTTGGTCCTCCTCACAAAGATCGATCATCTCCAACTCAGCCGCAGCCTCATCTGTGACGAGCGGGGCTTTCAAACAGTCCGTCTCCGCATTAAATGGGTCGATGAGGAACATAATCTGTGACCTTTTCAGTTGTAGATCACGGAACCGGGTCACAAAGCTTTCGTGCAGGTTTTCAACCAGTGTTGCATATCTGTCTCTTTTCTTATTCAGGGCGGTGCTGGTGACTTTCCCGCCGGCTTTTAGCAGAGTGGAAAAATGCGTTAAATCTCCCTTTTGCGCCTTGAACAGCTTCAGTTTGTTGACAGGTCAGGCAGCATTTTTAACTTACCCTGCAGGGTCAGGTTCAGTCTGTCCAAGTGACACAGCATGTCAACCAAAAAGGCCAGATCCATAATCCACTCGAGGTCCGACAGCTCGGGATAGTCCTTGTCCTTCTCTTCCATGAACAGTTTCACGGCATCCAAAAGCTCAAAGAAGCGAGAGAGTACCTTGCCTTTTGACAGCCACCTCACAGTGCAGCGGCAGGTCACCTGGAAGCCCTTGGTCCAGCTCATCAATGAGATTCCTGAATTGCCTGTGGTTAAGCGCATGTGTGCGGATGTAGTTGACGATTTCCACCACAGGCTTCATGACGTTGTCTAAATTCAATGATTTAGACACGAGTTGCTCCCTGTGGATGATGCAGTGGAAATTCCAAAATGCAGTGGAAATTCCAAAACTCGGGAAATGTTTGGTCAGCTTTGCACAGCCTCACAAGCCCGTTCACAGATCAGATCATGGCTGGCGCTCCATCCGTGACTATTGCAGTTAGTTTCGATATGGGCAGATTTGCTTTCGCAAAATGCACCCATCGTTGTATCTTTCACATCTATGCCACGGGTTCTGTCTTTTAATGGCACAATATCAAGGAGTTCTTCTTTGATCACACAATTATTTGACACAGACCGTGCAAATATTGCCAACTGAGGCTTGTCTTGTATGTCACAACTCTCATCCAATGCAACACTAAAATACTCACATGCTTGAAGGTCCAAATTTGTGATCTTTAGTTCCAACTGCTGTGTCTTTGTGCAATGCAGAAAAGGTGAACGGATGGTCTCTACATGCATGATTCCCACCATGAAGCATGGAGGAGGAGGTGTGATGGTGTGGGGTTGCTTTGCTGGTGACACTGTTTATATGGGATTTATTCAAAATTGAAGGCACACTGAACCAGCATGGCTACCATCCTGCAGCGACATGCCATCCCATCTGGTTTGCGTTTAGTTGGACCATCATTTATTTTTCAACAGAACAATGACCCCAAACACACTTCCAGGCTGTGTAAGGGCTATATGACCAAGAAGGAGAGTGATGGAGTGCTGTGCCAGATGACCTGGCCTCCACAGTCACCTGACCGGAACCCAATCGAGATGGTTTCACAGAGTGAAGGCAAAAGGGCCAACATGTGCTCAGCATCTCTGGGAACTCCTTCAAGACTGTTGGAAAACCATTTCAGGTGACTACCTCATGAAGCTCGTCAAGAGAATGCCAACTGTAATCAAAGCAAAGGGTGGCTATTTTGAAGATTTTAAAAACATGTTTTGAGTTATTTCACTTTTTTTTTTTACATAATTCCAATGAGAAGGCGTGTCCAAACTCTTGACTGGTAGTGTATATATCTTAAATTGACTGGTAGTGTATATATCTTAAATTGACTGTGAGGACCAATTGTGAAGCAAACCCATCTTTGTGAGAACATTTTGAGCTTGTGTGGAAATTTTGGCTGGTCCTCACAACTTTAATGGGTGTTTTGAGGATTAAGACTTAGCTTTTGGGTTAGGGTTAGAATTTGGTTTTGGGTAAGAGTTAGAGTTAGGCATTTAGTTGTGATGATTAAGGTTAGGGTAAAGGGCTTGGGAATGCATGGGTGTTGTATGAATGTTCACACAAAGAATGCAAAACCAGTGCACGTGTGTGTTCTTCATTGTGAGGACCAATAAATAAATAAATAAAAATAAATATAGGGAGTGTGAAAATGAGCAAACACAGCAAAGCCAAAGTAATAAGACGAATAGGATAAAAATATGTTTTATCAGATTGCTCGATGAATTGATGGAATATTCGATAGAATACTCGATTACCAAAATATTCGATAGCTGCAGCCCTAGTGTGATGATAAAAAAAATGTTTCAGAATCAGCTCATTCAAGTCTCATTGAGGAAGGAAACACTGTCTCTGAGCACACTGAACTACAAAATACTACAGACAGAAAATCACATGAAAGACATTTTATCTTAAGAGCTTGAATAATTTTTTTCAGATAAATCAGTATTTTATTATAGAATACGATATTTGCACTTATACTAAATTAGTGTATATTGTAATGTTACTAGTATTTACTCTGAATAAACAAAAATAATTGTGACTAATTAATAATTAGAAAAAATAAAGAACCAATTAATTGAATGCCAAAAGCTTTAACTCATTTATAGGTCTTCTTTCTTTTCTCATCAATGATTTTAATCACTCTTGTGCTTTTAATGTGAAGTGACTTTGAGTTTATAGAAAGTGGTAAATAAAATTATTATTACTGTCTCCAGGTAAGACTCTTCCCTGCATAGCTTCCTCTTTTACTGCCATTTTCAACTCACATTTGAACAGATAAACCTTGCACAGCAAACCTACTCACGCCTCACGGAGTGAGGACTGTGACTCAGTAGCACTCAGACAAATGAACTCCTCCTGAATACAGCGGCTCAGAGAGATGGACCATAAATCCCAATGCTCCCTGCCTCTACAACTTCTTTCTTTACACGTGGGGTATAAAATGCCATTAATTTAAAATCATAATAATAACAATAACTGTGTGGTTGGCTCTATATGTTGGTCAAATGATAGGCTGAAGACTTGTCTGGGGTATAGGAAATGGACAGACAGACATTGCCCCATGAGCAAAAACTGATAATAAACCTTTCCCTGTTAATCAGCTCCTCCACAGTGATATTTTACAGTAAATATCTGACCTGTGGGTTTCCTCGTATCACTGTGCAAGCTTCAGACAACAGACGAGTCACAAACTGATAACAGTGCGGCTGAAATGTGACTTGTGAGTCATCAGCCACATGATTTGAAACAAGAGCCACAGACACACGTAGATTGGTACTGTTGCCCACATACACACTGTGTCTGCTTCAACCCTCACCGAGTAATTCTCAAACCATACACACACACAGTGAGATCACAGCAGCCTGTTTCTAAATAATTATTGGTCATTTGTTCTCTCATCTACTACATATAGATTTTACTGCATAAAATGACTCCATGACCTGTGTGGTGACTAAAACATCTCATGTCTGACTGGCTGTATGGATTAACGTTTAGTAATCAGAAAATATCGTTGCTGCAGGTTTGTACTGCTAAATCAGTGGGTAACCATAGCAACAGCACTGAGCCATCACCATCAGTTTAGCAAATGGGCTATAATTAATATATTAAGGAGGAATACAACTAGAGATGCACAATAATATCGGGCCCAATAAAATTAGGGCTGCAACGACTGATCAATTAATAAATTAATCATCAACTATTCTGATAATTGACTAATCAGTTTGAGCATATAAAACACTTTTTCTGATTTTTCAGCTTCTTAAACTTGAATTTTTTTTTGTTGTTTCTTTGCTTCATTTAACAAAGACATCTTTAAAACTGATAAAGGTTAGTTTGTAACAAAACAAGGGTTTTTAAGGTTTTAAGGTTTAGGAAAAAACAATATACATTTTCTGACATTTTATGGACCAAACAATTAATCAATGAAGTGATCGATAGATTATTCCATTAGGAAAGTAATAATTAGTTGCAGCCTTAAGTAAAATACTGGCCCATTTTTGGGGAAAATAATGAAGTGCAGGAACTTTACTACACTGGCACCGTCTAAGTTGTCATGACAATGATGTCTAACTGCTGGGCTGTGGTACCAGTCATAGGAAATGAAAGAGCTGCAGGAAAGGAAAGGCAAGCTAACATGTCATGTTTTCATTTCTTTAGTTTTCTACAAAAGTCACTGGTTGTCATAGCGACCTGATCACACTTGGGCAACATAAGGCCCTAGGGAGGGACCAGGCCCACAAACCAGTTTTATCCAGTCCGCAATGTCCTCATGGTTTTGCTGTAGTTGACTGTTGCTCAGCTCAAGCGAGAGATCATTGTTGATAGTGTAATATTAGCAGCTGTGATGACAGAATCTGAACCAAGATGACAAATAGTCTCATAAACACAAAAGCTCGGAATGTAGACATCAAATTTTTCTTTTCACAAATCTGTTCATGTTAAACATTCATGGAGAACATATGAAGAGACATACAGACCAAACATTTCAGTCTGGACCTTCACAATAATAGCATTTAACTAGTGAAACACAGCTAGACATTTGTTTTTAAATAGTCACAAGAAAAGAAATGTAATGTATGTATTAGTGAGGTAACTGAATTTTATAAAGCATTTTTACCTTTAAAATGTAAATGCTGCACATAAAAAAAGGTTTTAATGATTATTATTTCTTTAAACCATTTATTTACTTCTCCTCTGAGAAAAAATGTTGCCCACCACTGAGTGAGTGTAAATTAAAGCTCTACTCACACTGCTATAACATGAAGTAAGATTTTAACAATTGTAAAAAAAACAAGTTATGTCTTGATCAGGCTTCATACTGTGGCTGTGAAAAAATTAAGTCTGAGTAAGATAAGAGTATCTCGATTACAAAAAATGATCGAGGACTTTCCTCTGCCTTGAAGCCTCTTTTAAGTGAATTTAAAGCTCACATTTCGCACGGATTCTTTTTAGTGTGATACAATGTGCTTACATCACAAAGCGGAAGAAGACGGAAACGGGCTTTGGGTAAGATGTGGCAGACGCCGGGACTGAAAACAGTGAATACAGCAAAAACGAAGTTGTGAATGGTGTTCAACATTAGTGACATTAATAAATGTCACTAACTACAGTTAATAAACACACAGGCTATGTACAACATAAAATGTTAATAGATAGGTGTGTGTATGTGAGAGAGAGAAAATGGGTGCGGTTAAGAGTGGAAGACAGGAAGTAGGCAAAGAAGAAAGGAAGTGACGCAACACGGTTCATTACCGGTATTGTCACTCCCCAAAATGGCGGACCTTGGCTAGAAGCAGGCACAGTAGCAGTGTCTGTAGGGCCATAATTTCGCCACAAGATGGCGCTGAAGACCAAGTCAAAGAATGCCGCAGCGCATTCGCAGCAGTGAGGCTATAGGCACGCGTGGTCGGCGTAAGATGGCGTCTGTGAGCAAAGTCTCACAAAATAATTAATGAGAGGGAGGGGAAGAAAGTTGTGAATGGTGTGTGTACAAGGAGGGAAGTTCAAAGCATAACGTCTAGTATGAATGAACAAAGGATCACGTGCAGCGTGAGCCGATGGCAGTCAAACCACATAGGCTGACGCAGGTGAAGCCAAGTCAATTTAAAGTTTACACAGCCACCGTCTCCACACATGAAGGTGCAGTCGTCCTTCTGTTTTGCAGCAGCAAGGGGAAAGCTTGGTTTTGCAGAGGCTTCCAGGTGCTGATCAAAAGGGGTGCGTAGCTGAATGCAAAAAACTTTCTAGCCCGACCAGTGAGGGTGAAACAGGCACAATCACTTCGGGGATTGGATGTCTTCAGTACGATGCTGGATTACGAGAGCGTGGGTGCAGCTCCGACCGCAGCAATCGTATGAGGCGAGGTGCATTGATTTTGGCTCCGTTACCTGTGTGAGCTGGATAGGAGCAACAGTGATCAGCGATCACAGTTAGTTACAGTTTCCGTGGAGGACCGATGAAAGGAGCCTTGAGGCGGCTCCCACACAGCCACCAAGGCTGGGAGGTGATGCCTGCCGGAAGGCAGGGACAAGACTGGAGTCTACCCTCCATGAGGGGAGGTAGAGAAGGAAGAGAGCGAGAGAGAGAGTCTGGGAGTCTAATATAAAGACATATAGAGACATGGCATTGAAGGGAAGCAGCCAATGAGATTGTAGGATTCTGCCTTGTGTTTACTCTACAACTCTTTTATGACCTGCTGTTTATGATGCAAAGGAATGTCTCTGTTAGGACTCCTGCCTCTCCAATGGTGATTACAGGCTGTGGTTTTTCCATGTAGGCTGCTCATGGCGGAAAATGGAGACTACATGCCTCACTGGGTTTGGCCCCCAACAGTTCATACATATATTTAATTAATTATGCCCTTGATAATGTGAAATATAATCTCTGCTCCTTTTCAGTACCACGGACAGCGCAGTTGCAGCATTAAAAAATGCTAACAACTCAAAATGATGCAAACAAAGGGATTCGCAGACACATCGAATGAGGGGGATTTTCTTTTTAATTTGAATTCCAGCTTTTTTTTGAGAGTATAAAGAAAGTACCAAGAACTAACCTGAGAAACACTGGCTTGCTCTCACTAAAACACTTCCAGTGGGGATGGAAAGAAGAACAATTTTAAGCCATGCAAAAGGCTCAACTAAAAGAGGTGTATGTCTACAATTTCTTAAGAAGGTGTTTGCTGCTTCATCTTGCTGATAGGCAGCCTTTTCTGACTGGAAACTGAAGTATGGAAATCGTTAATACTTCCACACAAAACTCCATTGAGAAAATCTACATTTTAGCCCAGGCAGACACAGAAGTTGCTGGTTTACTAATGCCTTGCTTAATATGCTTATGTATTTTGGGGTTAATCCAAACAAAGGATTTTGAATACCAAAGGCACAAAATTTCTCATTTGAACAGACTGATGGAGGCTGAAGTGAATCATCAACTCCTATGTGTCATGAAGTAAAATTGCTGATTTTATCTATTGACTTTGGTGTGGGGAAGTGAGCACTGTATTTGAATATATTGTATATTTCTTGAAATAGCTGGTTCATCTATTAAAATAATTGTCAAGTGTGTTGGTCGCTATGGTTACAGACAGGTTCCAAAAAAACCCCCCAAAAAAAACAAAACTGGAAAGTACTGGGTTACACCAACCACACATGAATGAAACATAATCAGCCACGTTTCAGACATAGAGTTGTTCATGCTACATGGTGTTTGAGATGATATGATGCAAACATGTATACAGTAGCAGCAGTGTTACACCTGCAAAGGATCATTTAAATCAAAATGATATCATAGCATTTACACAATACGACCATGATGATTTATAGCTTCATTGCACTGAAAGGCCATACAAATGGTGGCTATGATTCAGGCTGCAGAGGCCACTCACGTTGAGCTATATACATTGTTTCCATGACAACAGTTCACTAGGATGACAATAATAACAATAATAATAATAGTAATTATAATTATACAGAAGTGACTTGTGTTGTCTCCTGCGTCCTCTGTAACTCTGCTGTGCTGGGGGATTACTGTTTTTCAGCTCACTGGACACGAGCTGCATGATGGGTAACGCTTGTAATACAGTATATTACATCGGCGTCTGACTGCATTAGGAGCAAAAGCACACAGTGTTCAGAGCTAAGACACGACAACAATCTATATGTTTGTATGTGAGAGTAAGAGCAGCGCATCTGTAAGCTAACTCTTACCATGGCCTCCATCGACTCCCAGCTCTTGGTCTCGGATCCCGACAGGAGGAAATTCTTTGAGTTTCCCCTGAAATTCACCTTCAGGTTTATGTAGAAGTCCATGGTTTTGCCTGTCAGCGCTTTAGCACATATTACACAGGACAGACACAGAGCGTTTCCCCCTCACCGACGACGGCTATTTGGGTTAATCTCGCCAGTTCTCGTCCACTGTGACTCAGTGACGAGAGATGAGGCGAACGTTGTGTTTATCAGCGCCCTGGCCACGCCCACTCTCACCGAGCGACCGGAAGAGCGAGCGCCAATGGCTACGCACGACTACGTCACTGCGCAGGAGTGATGCAGAAAAGAAGCAGCGCGACAGGGGCGGTTTGAGTGATTAGGAGGCTCTGGGCAAAGAGTCCCTACAGAAAAGACGTTACTTGAACACACAACAATCATTATTTAATGTAACACAACTTTATACATATGCAATGTTGCATAATCAGCACACAGCTATACCACTCAAATATATGTGAAAATCAATCATCCAGATGATCATCAGATAAGATAAGATAAGATAAGATAAGATAAGATAAGATAAGATAAGATAAGATAAGATAAGATAAGATTTCTTTTATTGTCCCACAGTAGGGAAATTCACATACTGACTCATAACATGTCAGAGACAGATGTTTTCATTGGTGTCATCTCTGATTCATCCACAAGATTAAGTTTCTTTACGTTGGCAGCATTAGGTTCTACAGCAGGACGCCACAGGAGTAAAAGGCGCTGTTGAAGACAGAACATTCAGTAGTTACACAAAAACAATGTCAATCATGTAATTTAAATATACTAGATGATTTAATAAGACATATAAAAAGTAAAGCAGTAGGATCAAATGGACAAAGTATTCATCATGATGATGATGATGATCCTACTTGTTTGAGGGAGCCCTGGGTGAGGAAGATTTTGCAAACTGCCCAGATGGGTATGAAGACTACAGAGGAAAAAGCAAAGATCCAGCCCAAATAGTATGCCCAGTCTGGGTACACATAGTTCCCAGTTTTTAGGGGTTGATAGTCCAGGAAGGAGCCGATGAAGCAAACCTGAAAAAAATAACACATAGTAAGCTAAGATTTAGTTTATTATTATTATTTTTATTTTTTTTCCTAACCTTTTTGGAGGGTTTACTGGCATATATTTTCAATACATTTCCAGAAAGTTTAAGTGTATAATCACTTTAAAGTGAGTCTCTTGGTTTCCATACCCCTAAAGTAACCATTTTATATGTACTTAAAAGCTCCAGTGTGCAATTGTTGTTGGTGTTGTTGTTAATGTTTTTATTCTGCCTAGTCTATGTGAACAGAAACAATGTAGCATTAGCTGAACGATGCATCATTCATCTGAAAACAGACTCTGTCAAGCAATACTATAACCATGTTTCCACTAAGTGGAATGGTTCGGTTTGGTACAGTATGATACATATTTTTTTGCGTTCCCATTTGGAATGGTGCCAAAATATACACCCTCAACTGCTCCATCTGGCACCCTTCTCTTGGGGTGCCAGAGTACAATGGTATGGTACGGTCAGGGTGGTGCAAGACCGGCTCCACTCACAACAGTCAGCCAAAAGGTGGCAGAAAAACGTCACTTCCTTGCAATTGGTGTAGATATCCCATGGATATTGAGGCAAACAATCGCAGTCTATTCTCATACAAAGTTTGACGTCTTGTGGAGACAAACAGCCACAAACCACGCAGGGAAAAAATAGCTGCTGTTGTCTGTTATGTTGCGTTCATTGTTGACAAGAGAGGACGTGATGTTCTGCAATCAGTGTAGATATTTGTAATCAGTGTAAATATCCCATGGATGTTGAGGCAAATGTCTGCAGTCTATTCTCATACAAGCTGCTGGATGTCCTCCATTGTTGTCTGTTATGTTGCGTTCATTGTTGACAAGAGATGACGTGACGTTTTCCTGTCACCCAATCAGCTGACTGTGGTCTAACTCGACCCTGACGTTACCATTCCATTTTACCCTGGTACCCAAGGGAAGAATGCCAAAAAAATGGAATGGTAGGGGCTGGTTGTTTTGGTATTATTGTTAATGGAAATTCAAACAAAAATATAACATACTGTACCAAACTATACCGTTCCACTCAATGGAAACATGGGTTTAGAGAACTTTTCACTCTCTTCTTCTGCTGCTTACCAATGTTTTACACCACCTGCCCCACTGTCTTGGTCTATTCCTTTTCCTCCCTCTAAGGGTCACTATGGGGGCATCCATCCTGCCCAGATTCCCACTATGAAGTGTCCTTACAATGCATCCTTATTATCAAATTAACTGGATAACACAAGTTGTTAAAATTGTGTAGTGTTTGCTAGCGCTCAAAAGCCATATTGTAACTCACCAAGCAGATCAGAGGGGTGATGTAACACCAACACAGTTTAAAAAGAACCCATGGCCTCTGACCCGTCATATCTTCAATAGCATCACACATCTGGTCAGCCCCTGAATGATTAATATAGTTAGTAAAGTAACCACCCTGCACAGATTTCCACTAGGAATGATAATATGTTTTTTATTCAAATCATTTCAGCTATAAAAGTGCATGCATAATTCATAATGTCCTATCCTCATCAACCCAGGGATACTGGTGATGCATTATTGGCTTATATAACAAACTGCAATTTCTTTTCTGCAATTTCTTGAGGTCCAAATGCTTATGTGTAGAAAAGCGTAGATATTTGTTTAAAATTATGATTGCTTACCAAAAGCCCATCCAACAGCTACACTCTGGACCATACATACAAATAACAAACATGCTCCACTGCAACCATAGTAATCAATCAGCTGGAACAGGTAGACTCCTCCCTGGATAACAGAGAACAGAAAATCACTACAAAACATTCCTCCAAGATGACGATTGGTTAATTGTTTGCACTTGGGTAAGATCCTATCATTGTGTACCTGTGTGGTCAGAAGGATCTGTATGATGAAGCAGACACAGCAGAAAAGAAGAAGGAATATTTCTCGGTGCCAGGGTCTTCGTAAAATTCCTGGGTATATGTCAGTCACTGATGATATTATCGTTTCCAAACCTGTAAACTAACACATGGAGAAAGGAGAAAGAATAATAAAACTTCAAAGATTTATGAGCTGTGAGCAGCATACCCAGCCTGTAGAGCTCCAGTAGCTAATGTCACACAAACAATTCTGCTCACCTCTTGTATGTATATTCTAGACAACACATTAATCAGAAAGTATGTCAGATTCTCCAGTTTCCCACCACAGTCAAAAAACATGTCGACTTTGGGATTAGGAAAATTTGATACCCTAAACTGACCATGAGAGTGAATGTTTTTTTGTTTTTTTTTTGTCTCTGTGTGGCATTTCATCCTATATCAGCTGGGATTGACACCGAGATCCTCACATGGAGGATAAAGCAGTAAAAGGAACAACGAATGAAAAGAAAAAGCCATCAAGTGAACATTTTTTTAGGATTATAGGAGGTTTTTAAATAAAATATTACATGCAACTGTTTGTAGTGGAAAATGTATGCTTCTACTTATTGTAGTGGAAAATGTATGCTTCTACTTATATCTACTTATGAATTTCTTTGTGAATAAAATAAAATCAATAAGAGAAAATTTTGACCACCTCTTCTCTTCTAGTGGTAATAAGACAAGTTCTAGCACAATAACCTTAGAAGCGCCAGATATACAGTTACACAGTTTCTCCCCTATAGATCTCCCAGAATTAACATCACTAGTATCCTCATCAAAACCGTCAACCTGTCAGTTAGATCCAATCCCCACCAAACTGTTTAAAAATGTGCTTCCATTAATTAATCACTCCATTTTAAATCAAATTAATCTTTCCTTATTAACTGGATATGTACCCCAAGCTTTTAAAGTTGCAGTTATTAAGCCCCTTCTTAAAAAGCTACCCTTGACCCGGAGGTTTTAGCCAATTATCGCCCAATATCAAACCTCCCTTTGATTTCTAAAATACTAGAAAAGGCAGTTGCGAATCAGTTATGTGAATATCTGCACAGTAACAGGCTATTTGAAGATTTCCAGTCAGGATTTAGATTACACCACAGCACAGAAACAGCCCTAGTTAAAGTTACCAACGACCTCCTCTTGGCCTCAGATAATGGTCTGTTCTCTATACTTGTCCTGTTAGATCTTAGTGCTGCATTTGACACCCTCTCTCTCACTCATTTTCTACCGCTTTATCCACCAGGGGTCGCGGGGGGTGCTGGTACCTATCTCCAGCTAACATAGGGTGAGAGGCAGGGTACACCCTGGACAGGTCGCCAGTCCATCACAGGGCCACATAGAGACAGACAACCATTCACTCTCACATTCATACCTACGGGCAATTTAGAGTGTCCAATTAACCTAGTCCCCAAATCTGCATGTTTTTGGACTGTGGGAGGAAGCCGGAGTACCCGGTGAGAACATGCAAACTCCTTGCAGAAGGCCCCTTGTTCCAACCGGGTTGTGAACCTGGGACCTCTTGCTGCAAAGGCAAGAGTGCAAACCACTACGCATTTGACACCATTGATCATAAAATTCTACTGCAGAGACTGGAGCAGACTTTGGGGATCTCAGGTTCTGCCCTCTGCTGGTTTCAGTCATACTTATCTGACAGATTCCAATTTGTACATGTTAATGATAATGACTCATTGCAGACAAAAGTTAATTATGGGGTTCCACAAGGCTCAGTTCTTGGGCCTATACTTTTTACCTTATATATGCTTCCTTTAGGAAACATTATTAGAAAGCACAAC
>JAFBJR010000452.1:24748-61362 GCA_016785285.1 Brachirus orientalis
GTTATGCAGATGACACACAACTTTATTTATCAATGAGGCCGGAAGAAATAAATCAGGTTGTTCAACTCCAGGAATGTCTTAGAGACATTAAGTCCTGGATGACCTGTAACTTCCTACTTCTAAACTCAGACAAAACTGTTATCATACTCGGCCCTAAACACCTTAGAGACAAACTTTCTGACCATATTGTCACTTTAGATGACATCACCATGGTGTCCAGTTCCACTGTAAGGAACCTTGGAGTTAGTTTTGACCAGGATATATCATTTGACTCACATATTAAACACATTTCCAAAACAGCCTTCTTCCACCTGCGGAACATTAAGAAAATTAGAAAGATAGAAAGAAAGATAATCTAGATAGTAATCAACTATGTAGATTACTGTAACTCAGTACTATCTGGATGTTCTATTAGGTCGATTAAAACTCCAGTTAATTCAAAATGCTGCAGCACGAGTTCTAACAGGAACTAGCAAGAGAGACCACATCACCCCAGTGTTAGCTTCTCTACACTGGCTCCCTGTACAGTTTAGAATTCAATTTAAAATCCTTCACCTAATAATTTCACCCTATCAGCCTAACAGATCACTTCGGTCCCAAAACACAGGTTTACTTGTAGTTCCCAGAGTCCATAAAAGTAGAATGGGAGGCAGAGCCTTTAGTAACCAGGCTCCTCTCCTGTGAAACCAACTGCCAATGTTGGTTCGGGAGGCGGACTGTCTCTGTATTTAAAGTTAGACTTAAAACCTTCCTTTTTGATAAAGCTTATAGTTAGAGCTGGCTCAGGGAAACTTGAACTATCTCTTAGTTATGCTGCTATAGACCTAGACTGCGGGGGATTTCCTGTGGTGCACTCACACTCACTCTTTCACACTCACTCTCTCACACTCAGGGTATGAATGTGACTTAATTATGTGTCATTAACCTTATTTTTTTTCTTTCTTCCCAAGTCTATGTCTGCTCCCTTCCATTCTCTCTCTCCCTCTGTCTTCATCTTTCAGGCTGCAGGATCCAGATCCAGTTTTGATGATTATTATTATTGTTATTATTATTATTATTATTAGTAACAATAATACTGCTGTCATTATTACTATGCTCTGATTAAAAGTTCATCAGTATAATTTCTTATCAATAATCTCTGCTGCTGCTTGTATAAATGACACTGTAGTTCTATAAACATGACAAACTTGATACAACTGTTGTATATTTGCTCCTGGTCTCTCTCTTCTGTCTCTCCCTCACCTCCCTCTTTTTCTTTCTCTCCCCCCTTTCTGTCCCCCACCTCTCCTCTGTCCCCCAGTTTCCTCTCACCCCAACCGGTCGAGGCAGATGACCGCACATCTTTGAGTCTGGTTCTGTCACAGATTTCTTCCTGTTAAAAGGGAGTTTTTTCTCTCCACTGTTGCCTAGTGTTTGCTCATTGTGTGAACTGTTGGGTTTCTTTTCTCTCTGTAATATTGTAAAGGTTTTGGCCTTACTATGTACAGTGCCTTGAGATAATGTATGTTGTGATTTGGCGCTATACAAATAAAATTGAATTGAATTGAAATTGAATTATACAGAGTTTATTTACAGCCAGTATGTTATTTTATTTTTATTTTTATTTTTAATTATTAACTTAATTTAGAGTATATTTTTGTAGAACCTCTTAAAACTTGCACCACGTGCAAAATCTGCAGAGTGATGCAGGAAAAGTGTCAGGGTCCGGCTCCACACGCCTCCTGCCTTTTGTTTTAATCTGTCCATTTCCTGTGCAACCTTGTTTCTGCCTTGTAATTGCAGGAGGCTTGACTGGGCAGCTGGGTGGATTCTCTCCCTACGCACCTGCAAATCATTTTCACCTGATCACCACCCTTAAAACCCTTACTGTCTTCTGTGGCTCTTGTCAGCGCGTCTCACAGTCTTCGCGGTACCACGACCGTCACGCCAGAATTAGGTTTGCCCCTTTGAGAGACTTTACCCTAATCCTCTGTTTTTTCTCCCCCTTCAGTGTGCCAGTTCGAGAGGCTTCACCCCGGCCAGCCAGCCAGCCTCTTCGCCTTTTGTTCTTCTTTTGTTTGGCTAAGTGATTCACATTTTTGTTGTAATTAAATCGTCAATTCCCCCTTTTGAACTAGCTGCTTCCGCTCTTTACTTGGGTCCATACATGTCTATGATAAAAACATAACAGTACGCACTGACCAGAATTAGACAATGGACTCCGCAGAAGCCGCCGCGCTAAGACAGACACTCGCCGCACAGGAAGCCGCCGATCGCTCCTCCGACGCTGACAGCTGCTTCACTGGACACTCCGCCTCTGCCTACACCCCCTGGGGGGCCCCAGCTCTCCCGTGAGCCACCCATACCCACCCCGGACCACTATCACGGACAGGTAGGGGCGTGCAAACGCTTCCTCCGGCAGTGCAGACTTGTTTTTCAGTTGCAGCCAAGCACGTATGTTTCTGATAGCTCCCGTATAGCTTTTGTGTTTAACCTGGCTCGAGGCATAGCTACAGAATGGATAAACTCGTTATGGGAATGTGACTCACCAGTACTTGATTCCTTCGATTCCTTTTCCGAGGAGATGATAAGAGTTACACCGTTTAAGGATAGCCGCTCCGCAGCCAGGTTACTAGGTCTCAAACAGGGGAACCGCTCAGCGGCTGAATACTCCATAGACTTCCGCATTCTCGCAGCCGAGAGCGGTTGGAATGAGCCAGCTTTATTAACCGCCTTTTCCAGGGGGCTAAATGATGAAATTAAAGATGAGTTAGCCACCAGAGACGAGTGTGAGACTCTGGAGGCAATGATAAGCTTGGCTGTCCGTATAGACAATAGACTCAGAGAGAGACGCAGGGAGTGTAAGAGTCTCAGATCACCCTTTCCCCGGAGCTCTTTTTCCAGGCTTCCCTTCGCCACGTCACCTGCTACCGCTGTGCCTCAGGATCCCACTCCAACCCTCCAGGCTCCCTCGTCTACTCCAGAATCAGCTGAACCCATGCAACTGGGAAACACTCGTCTTCCTCCCGACGAACGACAAAGGAGGATTCGCCTCGGGCTGTGCCTCTACTGTGGACGACCTGGACATCTTCGACGGACCTGTGACGTCAGACCCGCTAGGGGGCGCTCGCCCGGGGAGAGGAGAATCCAGGTGAGCCAAACTGACTCTGAGCCCCTCTCCTCCAAACGGTTACATTTAGAAGGCACACTTTTTCACTCAGGCACGTCACATTCACTTAAGGTGCTGATAGACTCCGGAGCAGACGAGAACTTTATTGACTCAGACTTGGTGACTAGACTAGGTATCCCTCTGACTCCTGTGACCCCCCGCCGCACTGTTTGTGCTATAGACAGTTCCTCCCTACCGCCTATAGAATTACAGACCAAACCTCTCTCCCTGTTATTGTCGGGCAATCACCACGAATTAATTTCCTTTTTGTTAATTCCTTCGCCCTCAACCCCCATAGTATTAGGACTCCCTTGGTTAAGGTTGCACAACCCTCACCTTGATTGGGCCACACCCTCAATAGTTAGTTGGAGCACGTTTTGTCACTCTCACTGCTTACGTTCAGCCCAACCCGTGTCTCACCCCACGTCCCCCGTTGTCGACCCTCCTGACCTCACCATGGTCCCTAGCTGCTATCACGATTTGGGTGAGGTGTTCAGTAAGCACCGAGCACTTTCCTTACCCCCTCACCGTCCTTATGACTGCGCCATCGACTTGATTCCTGGTTCGAAACTACCCACGAGAAGACTTTATAACATTTCCCGCCCTGAGAGGGAGGCCATGGAAAAATATATTTCTGAGCCTCTGGCCTCTGGGCTGATCAGGCCCTCGTCCTCTCCTCTCGGGTTGGGGTTTTTCTTTGTTGCAAAAAAAGACAAATCCCTCCGACCTTGCATCGACTTTAGAGGACTTAATGACATCACAATCAAGAACAAATACCCCCTGCCGCTCATCGACCCATCCTTTGAGCCCTTGTCACACGCAACCATATTCACCAAATTGGACTTACGAAATGCATATCACCTCATACGTATCAGGGAGGGAGACGAGTGGAAGACTGCATTCAACACTCCCCTTGGACATTTCGAGTATCAGGTGATGCCGTTTGGACTCACGAATGTGCCAGCGGTATTCCAAAACCTAATTAATGATGTGCTCCGGGATATGTTGAACCGTTTTATCTTTGTTTATCTTGACGATATTCTGATTTTTTCCAGGGACGTCACAGAACACAAACAGCATGTACGGTTAGTCTTACAGAGACTCTTAGAAAATAGTTTGTACGTTAAGGCTGAGAAGTCTGAATTTCACGTGCCCCAAGTTGATTTTCTGGGTTTTGTTCTGGCAGGTGGGAGTGTGAAGCCGGACCCTCGCAAGATCGAGGCAGTTACCAACTGGCCCCCTCCGCAGAGCCGCAAACAGCTGCAGCGCTTCCTGGGGTTTGCTAACTTTTACCGCCGGTTTATCCGGGGGTACTTCAAGGTGGCCTCCCCCCTGACCAGACTGACCTCTGCCTCGCTCCCCTTCCGCTGGACCACCGAGGCTGACTCCGCCTTCCGAAACCTCAAGGACCTATTCACCAAGGCGCCTGTCCTCGCTCTTCCTGACCCAAGCCTTCAGTTCATCGTGGAGGTCGACGCCTCAGACTGCGGGGTTGGAGCCGTCCTCTCCCAGAGGGACCCTCAGGACCTTAAACTCCACCCGTGTGCGTTCTTCTCTCGCAAGCTTACGCAAGCAGAGGCCAACTACGACATTGGCAATCGGGAGCTCCTGGCGGTGGTGGCCGCCCTTCAGGAGTGGAGGCATTGGCTGGAGGGAGCTGAGCAGCCTTTCCATGTCTGGACCGACCACAAGAACCTGGCGTACCTGCGTTCGGCCCGGAGGCTGAACTCCCGACAGGCCCGCTGGGCCTTATTCCTGGGGCGATTTAACTTCACCCTTTCCTACCGGCCCGGGACCAAGAACGCCAAGCCTGATGCCCTCTCTAGGGTACACGACCCGGTTCTCCTGGAGCACTCCGACTGTCCGATCCTGCCTGCTTCCTGTCTGGTTGGTGCCACTTCCTGGGACATTGAGAGGGTAGTTCTGGAGGCCCAGCGGACCGAACCCGACCCATGTGCAGGCCCACCCATCCGTCTGTTTGTCCCTGCCCCCGTTCGCTCCCAGGTCCTTCAATGGGGGCATTCGTCCCGGCTGGCCTGCCATCCGGACACCCTCCACTTCCTTCGGGAGAGATTCTGGTGGCCCTCCATGGCGGCCGATGTGCGGAATTTTCGCGGGATTTCGTGCCCGGGGAAAGGCCCTCCATTGACCTCCAGCGGGTCTACTCCGACCCCTACCTGTGCCAAGCCGTCCATGGTCACACATCGCCGTCGACTTCGTCACCGGATTACCTCCCTCAAACGGCCAGACTGTAGTGCTCACCGTGGTGGACAGGTTCTCTAAATGTGTACACTATGTTCCACTCAACAAACTGCCGTCAGCGCTGGAGACGGCCGATCTGTTGGTCCACCACGTCTTTCGCCTGCATGGGATACCTTCCGACATTGTCTCGGACCGGGGGCCTCAGTTTGCCTCCCAAGTCTGGCAGGCCTTCTGCAGGGCACTGGGGGCCACGCCCAGACGAACGGCCAGTCGGAAAGGGCGAATCAGGACCTAGAGTCTGCTCTTCGGTGCGTTGCAGCCCAACACCCCGCCTCCTGGAGCTCGCACCTCCCGTGGGTAGAATATGCCCACAACTCGCTCACCAACTCGTCCACGGGAGTGTCTCCATTCATGGCGTCCAACGGGTACCAGCCACCATTGTTTCCTGCCCAGGAGGAGGAGGCAGCAGTACCTTCCGTGCGGGCCCACCTACAACGCTGCCGTTTCTACATCTTTGCCTGAGAGCTTCAAACACACTTTTGCAGCTCAAGCTGCCACCATCTCTCGCCACAAGCAGGCGCTCAGCAACATAAAGGATGCCATTCAGACTCTCACCTCCAACCTAACCCAGGTCACACGCCAATTGGGTGGCGCTCCATCTACCTCTCCGGCTCATCCTCCTTCACCCACTCCTCTGGCGGAAAGGAACACTGCCTACTCTCCAGCTCACAGTGAACCGCAGATCAAAGCCCCAGAATGCTACTGGGGGGAGGTTGGTTCGTATGCTTGGTTCCTCAGACAGTGCAGGTTAGTTTTTGAGCAGCAGCCAAGCCTGTATATCTCTGATAGCTCCTGGTTAGCATTTATTAATAACTTGGTCAGAGGAAAAGTGACACAGTGGTTAAATGCCCTATGGGAGACTAACTCACCTATCATTAATTCCTGTGACTTAGTTTTTTCCGAGATGCCAACGTTTTTGACACGCCATTTAAACCAAGGCAAGGATTCGGCCGAAGTTTACTCCATTGATTTCTGTATATGAACAGCGGAGAGTGGCTGGAACAAGCCCACTCTTAAGACTGCTTTCCTAAGGGGGCAAAAGTGATGAGTTAAAAAACGAACTCTCCACCCTGGACAAACCAGGTTCCCTGGAGGTGTTAATCAGCTTAGCTATCTGTATAGATGGGCCAATCAGGACCTGGAGGCAGCCCTCTGCTGTGTAACTGCCAGACACCCAGCTTCATCTCCCTTTGGTTGTATTCATCTCCCTTTGGTTGAATATGCCCATAAGTCCCCGACGATCTCTTCACATGCATGACCCCCTTTATGGCCAGCTACGGATACCAGCCCCCACTGTTTGCATCACAGGAGGAGGAGGTCGCGGTACCCTCCTTCCAGGCCCATCTTTGTCGTTGCCGGACCATCTGGAGAACCACCGAGGCAGCTTTAACCCGTTCTACACAACGAAACCAACGCTTGGCTGATCACCGTCGCACGCCAGCTCCAGCCACTCGGCTGATCGATGGCCTGCCTGCTTACACGATGCGCAAGATTCTGGATGTCTGGCGGCAAGGTAGGGGATACCAATATCTGGTAGATTGGGAGGGGTATGGCCCTGAGGAGAGATCCTGGGTTTCCACGGTCCAGATGTTGGACCCGGCTCTCCTCAGGGATTTTTTTACCATGAATTCCCTGATAAACCTGGTAGAACGCCAGGTGGCATCCCTTGGCGGGGTTACTGTCATGCTCTGTCTCCTGGCTGGTGGAGTTTTGGGGTTTTATTTTGTTGCCTGTTTTACTTTTTGTTAACTTCCTGTTTCCCCCCCCAGTTTGTTTCTGTTAACTTTTTGTTTGTAGGAGGCTGGCTGCATGGCTGGGCAGGGAGCCTAATCCTCACAGCTGTTCCTCCTCTCCTCATTTGAACGCAGACTACTTAAGCCTGGGTTTCCGGTTCCTGTGAATTTGTGAACACTAGTTCACTAGTGTCTGGTAATCTCCACGTCACCCTGCTCCATATGCCTATGTCTAGTGTAGTCTTTTTCCGTGTATTTTTACCATTCACTGATCGTTGCCTTTTTCCTTCCTTTTTCTAGTTACCTGATCCTGAGCTCCGCCTTGCCAGCTGACCAGCCTCAGCGCTTTTTGTTTAATTAATTCTCAGACTTGTTCCCTTTCGTTTATATTTTTGTATAATAAATTTTTCCAACTTTTCTTTTTCTCTGCCTTTTTTGGGTCCACCTTAGTTTATTGTTTCACTATGTGAATCATTATAATCTGCTTTCTTACACCTAGACCTTCTGCACAATTTCAGGAGTACATGTTTGAAACCAGTTCATGATTGAAAAATACACAAATAGAGTGGGGTCAAAAGTCTGAGACATTTGCTAAGTCAGTCAGTCAAACAATTCATCTTACCACTGTGTCCAACCCCAACATAATAAGCATGATGAAGAAGCAGGCCCCCCACAACTGAGGCAGAGGCATCATGGCTACAGCCTGAGGAAATGCAATGAATGCCAGCCCAGGACCTGAGAAGACCAAAGAGATATTTTCATCCTCTCCATTTGCTTTGACTAAGATCTTTGTCCTTTTACAAAAATGCACAAGTAAATATAAATTCACATTTATTCCAAACAGTGGATTTCACCTGAATCAACAACCATGTCAATGGTAGTTCCCTGGGCATGAGCCATGAAGCCCAGAGATGAGAAGACTGCAAAGCCAGCAATGAAGCTGGTGCCACTGTTGAGTGCACACAACCACAGACTGTCCCTATATGGATAAACACAAAGAATGTCAGTGTTCATTTTAATATCTGAGATTTTACACAAAAAAACTACACTGGGTGAATTTTCCTCAGTATTGCTAAATACAGTAATTCATTAATTTAGTACCACTTCATCCTCCATATGAGATTTGCAGGTCTCTGGGGGGCTGGAGCCAAGCCCAGCTGAAAGAGGGTAAAAGGCAAAGTACACCCTGGAAAGGTCATCAGTCCATTGCAGGACCAACACACACAGAAACAGCCATTCACTCTCACTCACACTTAGAGTCAATTTAGAGTGTCCAGTTAACCTCTGCATGTTTTTGACTGTGGGAGGAAACCAGAGAACCCGCAGGAAATCCACGTGCACACAGGCAGAACTGCAATGCAAACTCCACACAGAAAGGCCTTTGGTCGAACTAGAATCCAAACAGTTGATGTGAGGCAACAATGCTAGTCACCACCACGTGTGACCCAAATCATTATTTCTTACTTATTGGTTAAACATATTTTTGATGACAATAGTGGAGACAGGAAATATAGGGACAGAGACTAAAGAAACAGCATTCAGTAAATATTTGGCTCAGGAACTAGTTCCTGGCCGAATGGTTGAGAATTTTCATCTTATTATGAAGTGTCAAAAATTATGAGGTTATTTAACAGTGTCGGAACAAGTAAGCACCAGAATTTGTCTATCAGCCAGCAAAAGTGACCTAAAAAATGTTTTGTGAATGCTGAAATTTACAATATGCAGTCTCTTCCTAGTTTTCAATAAGACACCCCAACCATTTCTGATAAACTGTCAGCCAAAGTTTCAGAGATGCTCTACAGTTGGTGTCTGCAGACATTACCAGGAGTCTTTAGCGGAAGTTGCATACAGAGGGGTGCAACGGTTCTCTGTTTCCCTCACAACACTGAGATGTACGCACCTTTTTTAGTTTAGCCCATGTTGAATCCCTCAGGGCTAACTTATGAAACATCTAATAAAAGGCACTGCCAACACTTTCACTCTATATCATAAGCCTTAACTGCTAATGTTACCTTACAAATTCCAAGCTTCCCCTCAGTAACAACTGACTGGAGGTTACAGAGCTGGCTTATATTATAGTGGAAGTTGTAAGTGATGCTCAATGCATATAGTGAATTAGGTTAATCAGTGCTGCAACCTGTACCCCAAAGGTTATTGAACTTTTCGAAATAATAACTCAAGCAGGGTCTGGGTTCCCCCGAATTTTCATTTATTCCCCTACAGTGGAAACGCTGCTGACTGTCATGGGTGGAACCAGCCCACCTAGACTATACCATTTCACTCTGGTACCCTAAGGGAAGGATGCCAAAGAATCGAACAGATGGCCTGGTTATTTTGTTACTATTCCTAATGGAAACGCAAAAGAATATGTAATCTACTGTACCATACTGAACCGTTCCACTCAAACAAAGTCTTTTAAGTTCACCTCGACTTATTACTTCAACCACTTCTGAGGTCCATTTCTCCTTCAGAGTGTAGCAGACAGTGGAAGATTTGACTGCTCTGCTCTTAAATAGTGGTGAGGGGCAAGAAAGAAAACCTGATATATAACCAGTTAATCTGTGACTTTATGACAGACACACTCAATGGCAATTAGTGGATGAAATTAGTCAGCATGGTAACAACTGAAAGTATACTGTATATAAGTGGAAACACTGATCATATAGCTCACTTGAAACAATTGTTCTTGACTTTGTTGTAGCTGCCCAGAGTGATTATGGATCCTTCTGCAACACCATAGGAGAAGAGAACCTGAGCACATGCTTCCATCCACACCTGATCAAGGGTAAAAAAAAGTAGAGCAATTTAGAAATGAACTACAAACCTAAATAATATTTGTGCCACTGTTAATTGTAATTTCAGAACTGTATTTTTGACCTGACAATGATTTGTTTCTGTGTTATTCACAAAATGTATATTTTGTATATATATGTATATTTATACATGAGTATACTAGTAGTATACTACTAGTTTTGATTACATTTGCGGTTGTACTTTTCTAATTGATGAAATACTACTGATGGAAGTGTGTGGTCACTCTGACTTCAAGAAAAAAGTGTGACCCTTGCTATCACTGAGGTTGCCAGCCCTGCTTCACAATAACTGGCCTGAGGTTCATTGTTCAATATTTAAATCAACCATGGGATTTTTTGGCAGCCTATGGCCAAGCGAAGGGAATTGGGCTTGTAACCAGTGGGTTGCTGGTTTGAATCCCCACCAGATCAAGGGCTGAACAAGGTGCTAAATCCCACATTCTCCCAAGCCAAAAATAAATGGGAGGGTTGTGAATAAAAATCTCTGCCAGAGCAGATGTACAGAGCAGTACAGTGTTTTCAAAAATGCAGCCTCTTGTCATTTCCTTCGACACGTTGCTTGTACTCCTCCTCCCGTTCCTCTCAGACTAACATTATAAAGCTTTGGTATTCAATGTGCGTGTCACCTGAAGGTCTGCCAGATGAGAAGGTTCTGGATACAAGTAGTAGATGACACCCTGCCAGGCTCCTGGCAATGTCAACCCCCTGACCAGCAGGATGGCCAACATTATGTAGGGAAACACCGCAGTGACGTACACCACCTGAAATCGTAGTGGTTATTTAACATACTGTTGTGTCAAGTTGCAAAAAATGTAATCCTGTGCTCATGTTAGATACTTCTTTCAGAAGTAACAAGTTAGGTGTAGGCAACTGGATGTCATTGATTTAGGTTTGAAAGTAAGTCTATTTCCTACAGCTAAGTACTGACAATGGCTATGACCTGGATGAATGAGAATCTTTACAGACACTGTCAGTAACAAAATGAAACCCTGCTGTCATGCTATGTCAGCACTGTAGTAGATTTTTAACATATCCAATTAGCAAGAAATATTCCATCATATGGACTCACAGAATAAGTAATGCTTACTCACTCATCTTCTACCACTTTATCCTCCATATGAGGGTCAGTCCATCTTTGGGCCACACATAGAGACAAACAACCATCCACTCCGACATTATGTGAGAACTGCAAATAGAACTAAATTTAAAATCTCCTATATCTGTCATGTGTGATTGTTGCAGCGAAATGAACATGTCTTGTTCATGTAGTTAATGTTCCAATATATCAGATCTACATTGACGACAATTCTAAATGCCCTTGTTTTTTCCTCTGAAAAATAAATATGCAATTAAAAAGAACATCTTCAATGCTGTAGTGTAACCAAGCAATAATAAATTTGCTAAACACACTACCATGACACTAGAGCTCTAGTGAAGTAATGGAAATCATGCTTGACCACTTTTTTTGAAGGTTGTACTTCAGACTCGAGCACATTTTATTTTTTGTTTTAAATGCCATCTAGAAACATTAATGTGACAAGGGACTTCGACAACTGATGCACTACTGACTGAGTTACAATGGATTTTAAAATGATTTTCTTATGGACGAAAAAAATAAAAGCATAGCATTTAACGGCATTATGCCAGGGTCACATTGGCTGTATAAGCAGCCTGCCCACATAACAGATTCATTTAGACAGCACTTAACTATTTAGAGCAGCCACACTGTATGCACAGTACGACTGCTCTTCCTGAGACTAGAGCTCCTGCTTGTGTTGTAGCACTGGAAAACCAGATTTGGTCTAACAACCATATTTTGATGGTCTCACCCTTGGACTCAGGCACATTTCCTTCTTTCTTTTTTTCTTTTAAAGGTCATCTAGAAAGTTTTAGGTGAGCTCCTAAAATGGATTTCATCCCTGAATAGGGACCTAAATCCTGGACCCTCAGTTTAAAAATCTGATCAAGGTTTGTTATCATAGCAAATATAAAAATTCAACCCCATTAATTGATTTTCTTGGTAGCTCCTTTGTCTTTAATCCTCTGCAATATTAGGGGCATGGTGTAAAGGTACAGTTGGGTGAAAGTGGAACATGTAATTTTTTTTTTTGGAAATGTCAGAACTGCATCCCTAATTTATGTAGGTCATTTGGTTCTCTAATGTGTTGGCTTCATCAGAATTTGTTGACAAACCTTTCCTGTGGAGCGGACACCTTTCCAGATACAGAAATAACAGGCCACCCAGCAGGCCAGAAGACACAGCAGCACTTCCCATTGCACTGTGCCAACCTCATCTATTCCTCCAGACATAGACAACAGTCCTCTCCTGTTCAGGGACACCAGGCAGACAGGTATGAGGAGTTTCTGTTCTCAATAACAGAACGTACTTTATGTATTTCATGCATTGGTGTTTTCTGTTCATAATTTGCTTGGTGTGACAGAACTGACTCACTCCCAAAACTCAGAGACTGAAGATTTGCTGAGATTTGCAGAGGTAAAGTTGACTGTCTGGTTCCCACTGTGTATTACTGTCCAGTTCACAGAGGTGAGGTCCACACATTTATCTATTGAAAAAGAAAGCAAATAATCATCTTCATCAAAAGGATTATTCTGTTTTTTTTTTTTAGGTATGTAGGTATGTTTGTATGAGGTACTGCCACATTTTAACTACAGTCCAAATTTGATTTGTGAGCATATCCGATCAGAATCTGATCTTCCTGACCAACTGTTCACATTATATATTGCAAGTGATCAGATCCGATTTGCATGTGTCCATACTGACATAGATTAGTCTAGACTTCCACATGGATTTCTATAGTTACAGACCATGCCAGAGAAAAACAAGTATTCTAAACAAAATAAACAAATTTCATTATAGCCTGGGTTTTTGTAGCCTTAAAAGAAGCCTTTTATATATTTATATATATCTTACATATATATATTTTTTTTACACAACAGAAGTGAACACACAGAAGCCACACACAGACTTGTGTGGTTTGAATCCCTCTATGACACTCATTTAGTCTAAAAATTCACACTTTCCAAAACCACCCTCTTGAGGGCGCAGTTTTACCTTGCAACCTCAGAGAACAGTATCCGTGAGCCACAAAACCACACTTCCACAGCACACAAAATGGCCTTTCCCCAAGTGCTCATGACTGCCCAACATGCTCACTTGACAAGTTAGATTTTGAGACTTTGAAGGTGTAGACCATTGCTGACAGTTCCCTCCTTTCAATTGGTCACTTCATATTTAGTCCACAGAACCATGGAAATGGGAGTTACAGCACTTCCATACACTGGAATCAATAGGTGTGGAGTACCTGTTTATTTCCATGCTGTTGAGGTATCTAACATTCCATGACTAAATGCAACCAGATGGTAAAGAGCTGTTGTTTGGAGTACATGGACATGAGTGATGTCTGTTTGACTCTGAAGGTTAAAGGTTAGTTATGGAAGTAAGCTCACTTTCATCATGGGTGGTTACACAGGGGGCCCTAGTACCCTAAAAGAAGCAAAAGCTGAGTGTATATAAGGAAAGGAGTAGAAGCTGAAGGTAGAGGTATCAAATTGGCTACCGATCCTCTCACAGACAGCACCGGGATGTCTGGTTAGATGCTGTGTTTCCTTGTAATAAACATTGTTATATGCAAGAAATACAGTGTCGGCGGAGTCTCCTTCATCATCTGCACATCGCCATACAAGAGAAACAACACTGTTAAAAGTAACCAGAGCTTAGCTGCCTTGTTGTACTATCTATGGTTAGCTCCCTAAGGTTGAATATTTCATTTGACATTTCATTTTGCTTTAATGCTTCAACTACAGCAACCTATGTGTATTTGAAATGTGCACCTAAACATCTTGAGCGAGGGATTTGTTTCCATGGGGATGAAGTAGATACCTTAGATACATTAAGAAGATACCTGAAGAAAAAAGAGAATAATTTAAGTTTTCAAGGCAGGACTAATTTTCCTCTTTATTTAAATTTCACTCACCAGTGTTCCAGGGATTGTTGCAGGTGGCCCAAGGCAGAGTGGTACTAAAACAGTAGATGAGGTAGAGTAGTGCCCAAGCCAGGATCATGCAGTAGACTTTGGCATACAGCTGGATTATAATGACAGAATAACCAGCTCCTTAAAAAGGAAAAATAACCTTTAAGATAGGATTGGAGATTAATCTCTGAAGCACACTTTATCCTATTTGTTGACATCCAAGAAAATGTTTAAAAAGCAGTGTGGGGAACAGTACTATATGAATGACTGTGAAACATTAACTGTGAAACTGTGAAAAAAAATACGACAGAGAGGTAAAAGTAGCGATGTTGGTGTTGGTGTTGGTGAGGTTGGTCCGAGTTTCTCAGTTGTCTAACCCTAACCCTACTAACAATTTCTCATGAACAAATGTTTGAGGTGGCATATTGCAGTGACATTAAAATCCAGCTGTGATGCAGAGTATGTGAGGAATGGTGAGAATTCCAGCTCATCATTCTCTTGTGACCTGTGAGCGCAGAAGGTCCCTCATCATGACTGGGTGACTGGGTTTAACACAGTCTTCACCAATCAAATGAGCTCCTCTCCTCACCTTTAAATGCGCTGCAGCGAGGCACAGTGTAAGCTTTGTTTCTGTTTGTGTGATCATATATTTGGCCACTGTGAGCTTGGACCTCACGGACCAAACATCAGTTTTCCTCTGGCTGATACTGCCGCTGTCTCCATCGTCCAAGGTGAAATGAAACTTGCACTGCGCCTCGCCGCAGCACATTTAAAGGTAAGGAGAGGAGCTCATTTGATTGGAGAAACCCAGTTAGGCCTTCTCTCCCTCTCTTTGCTACTTGCTGGTAGGAGAGATGGAAGCGGGAGAGAGGAGTACTTGCGTCTGGTTGCACCTGGCTGCGCACCCTGCGCTGTGAACTAAACATGCAAAATGCGCCTGGACACACTGCCTTGGCACGGCGCACTTGCGCTGCGTCTGGCCTGGTCTTTTCTAATTAGAGCCCGACCAGGTTGGAGCTGGCGAAAACGCACCTTCAGCGCAGCCTTTTGGCACGAAATTGTCACTTTGCCAAGCTGAATCTGTCGACACCTCCCCCTTTTGTGCAGCCACACCCATCTCGGCTTGCCTTGGTCTACCAAATTGCCAAATTTGCTGCGCACGGTGTTGCGCTGGACAAAATTACCACTGCCAGGGGATTATTTTACAAATGGTAAAAAGCTCACTGAATTTTGATTAGACTTAAGACTATTGACTGATATAAACAGTAATGATGATTACCTGTTGCTAGTGGGCAGATCTTGGTCCAGCAGGTGATGGCACTCTCCTGTGTGTACTGACCAATCGCAGTCTCCAGCAGGAAGAGTGGTACACCCAACAGCACAGCAAAGAAGAGGTATGGCAACAGGAACACGCCTGCACACACAGAAACACACATTGACTGATGACAAAGTGTTTTTTCTGCTGTGTGCTGGTGGTTTGTTGTCTTTGAATTTGAATATAATTTTGTACTTTAATATATTGACTGACTGAGATGTGTAATAAAAAAAAAAATCTAATTTATAATAATTAACCCAAAGCACAAAAACATCTGATACTGATGAGATACTGATGTTATTGGATTTGTTCGTTTAATTTACCTGAAAAGGGGAAACAGATAAATTAAAGTGATAGTTACGGTTACTAGAAGTAATGACACATAAGTATCTAACTAGATTTTTACCATTTCACCATTTTATTATTTTGTTCAGTATTTTACAGTTTTACTTTTATGATGTTTATTGTTTCATTTTTTCATCTTTTTACTGTGGAAAGCATGTTGGTCAACCCTTGGTCAAACCCTTGTTTTTAAAACACATAGTACATGGCCTATGTGTGTTTAGAATGTCTGTCACTCAAAACTTTGTCTTTTCTTTGGTTCTGGGGACTGGGTCTGAGTGTGAACCACTTCTTTTTTTACTTTGTAAAGCACTTTGGTCAACTCTGGTTGTTTTTAAATGTGCTTAAGCAAAAAAAATGCTGCCTGACAACAGCTCAGAATACTAAAGGGATCCCATACACCCCCATCATGGACTGTTCTCTCTGCTGCCCTCTGAGAAAAGGCTCCACAGTGAAACAACCACAACAACAACAGCTTCATCCCCCAAGCCATCAGTCAGTTAAACTCACAGAAATTCACCTCCCTCCACACTTCCGAACACCAAATACCTGAAATGTGAAATGTGCAAGACAATACGTAAACTCTGACCACACTGCACTATGCTACCTACTGCAATTCAGTCACTTTTACGTTGCATGGTAAAGTTTGAACTTGCACTTGTAGATATAGCAACTGTGTTAACTGACAGAGTTAACTGTGTTTTCTGAAGAGTTCCTGAGCCCACGTGATAATATCCTTTACAGAATGATTAATGAATGGTATTTAATGGAGTGCTGCCTGAGGGATCAAAGATCACAGACATTCATTGTTGGTTTTCAGGTTTTCATGCTCCTTTTATATCCAATCATGACGCTCACCTGTTTCCAAAGAACCTGTTCACCTGTGGAATGTTCCAAACAGGTGTTCTTTGAACATTCTTCAATTTTCTCAGTCTTTTGTTGCCCTGTCCGAACATTTTTAAGACCTGTTACAGGCATCAAATTCAAAATGAGAGAATATTTGCAAAAAAGCAATAAACTTTATCAGTTTGAACATTAAATATCTTGTCTTTGTAGTGTATTCAGTTGAATAGAGGATTGGATTTCTCTTTTATTCATGTTTTTTTTTACATCTGAACTTCACTGGAATTGGGGTGTATAAAAATAACAATAATAATTTAGTAATAAATTATTATTATAAATTATTTCATTTTAAGAATTTAAAAAAAATGTAAACCATTTGTAGTTCATGTGGATGATCAAAAAAGGGTACATTCATGTTATGGTTTAGCCTATACATCTGTTGTCTTTCTTCATATATTTTTATTTTGTCATAGTTATTTTCTTAGATTATATGTCTTATATTTCGTTACTTTTCACTTTAGGTGTCCTTTTATCGACCAATTTCTGTGATGTGTTTATTATTACAGCTTTTGTTATTGAAATAAAACCAGCTTAAAATCTTTATTTTACAATTTCTTCTAATATAGCATCCATTTTTTATATACTTTCACTGTCTGAGTTTTCACCACAGACCAGTTATAACATTGCATAACCTGAATGTGACTATGATTTGCTCTGTTTTGTCAGTCACTACATTTAATTAAAAGATCTTCCATGCATTATCACTCAAGTAAGATGTAATTGTTGTACTTTGTACTTTATTTAAAGACATTAGTTTCCATTCTGTTCACAAAGTATCAAGCACAAGTTCACATTCCTGCTTATTTTTCACTTTTCACATATTTTGTTTACATTTTGTTTAAACTTTAATTTATCAATTTATCAATAACTTTAATTTATCCATTACGGTTTTGTAAAAACTTGGTGTCCAGAGCTGACCTGGCTGCTGATATAAATATAAAAAGCTCATTCTGGAGCAATGAAAAACTTCAATTATGTGCCAAATAAAATTATTAACTTAAGTCATGCAATTTACTCATAAAAACTTAGTTTTTTATGTAAAATTATCTCATTAGAAAACCAAGTTTTGTTTTGAGGGAATGGAAACATATACAATAATAGAATAATGTCAACTCCGGCTTACCTCCTCCATTCTTATAGCACAAGTAGGGGAATCTCCACACATTGCCCAGACCCACAACATTTCCTGCTACAGCTAGAATATATTCTCTCTTTTTTCCCCACTGTTCCCTCTTTTCCACAGTGTTCTGCATGTCTGTGTCCCGTCCTCTGTCTCTGTTCTCTGTCTCCTGTCAGTACAAACCAGATTCAATAGCAGGAGTATTTGAAAAAAAAAAAAAAAAAAAAAAAAAAAAAAAAAAAAACTTAGTTCCTTGTTTACGTGCTCTACCAGATATCTAAGCGCAGCTGTATTCAATCTCATGTTTAGGCACAAGTGCAAGGATCATTTAATTATCCACCTGCAGGGAATAAACGAGAATCCTGGTGTGGTGGGTGAGCCATTAACAACTTCAACATTCAAAACCTCCATCAGACTGACATGTTCATCTCAATTAGGACATTATTGCATGTATTTTTCTAATGGGAATGCTCCACTCACTCACTAATTACCACTTCATCCTCCACATGACAGTTGCAAAGGCTGAAGACATGATTTCTGAAATAATGTTTTTTTGCATATTTTTCCTCATGTCTTTTTTTGTTCTCAGATTATAAATATTTTCTGCATCTCAAGGTTTCACATGCAAACAAATGTTTTATGAATAGACACACAAATCTGTAAACTCAGTTAATGCATACTGAAGATCTTAGGTCTGTAGGTGTATTTATTTAGGCAACTGTCAGTAAATGATACTGTTAACACTGGCTTTGCCATGTGACTTTTTAAAGCAACAGACATCTCTCCCATTTCACAATACAAATCCTGTTCCTGTTTCAAAATAAAAGCACATAAAGGATTTCAGTTCCCTTATTTCATGTCCTTTTTCAATGTCTTTTGTGAGATGGTGTATAAGCAGTATATCCAGCTGTTTCATATTTAACAGTCCTTGCTTTTATTCAAGTGCACAGCAGTATCTATATAGACCAATTGTTTTGAAACTTTTTATACCAAGTACCATCTGAGAAAATTCTGAGCCGTGGAAGTAAGACCCTTACTTCCACGAAGTTCCTCACCAAAGTTAAAATAAAGTGGTGTGAAAAGGCCGAGCAAAGTCAGCTACGGACTTTTAACAGGAGGCAGATTTATTCCCAATATCATTTGCTCTCTCATCATCCCCCTCTTCCTCACATGTACTTGGTATAGAGAAAATAGATTTTTATTTTCTATACACTCCAGTCAGAATTCCTCAGGTCCACTCTGATCACATATATATACAACGGAACAGAATTTCTGATTTTCCTCCAAGTTCCACCAGAGGAAGCTCAGTTTGAGAACTATCCAGAGTATTTAAAAGCAAGTTATATAATTTTGAAAGATAATAAGGGCATCAAACACTTGAGTTACACGAACGTGTGGATGCGCAGTCCGACACATTCAACACAAGGGAAACAGAACACATTAATCTAACTGCCCAGACACGACCTCTGACTTTGAGTTGAGGGGGGCTGGAAGTGAGTGTCCCGTTCATCGTCCGGTCCAATTAAGTGGGGTCGTGTAGCACTGACGGGCTGTTGTGCGGCTATCAGCGGGACAACAGTGGCTGATCCTCGTCTTTGTCGCGGAGGGAGACAGCTCAAGCATCAACTTTAATTAGAAGGTGCCATCGTCCTTCTGATTTTGCCATGGCGAGGGGAAAGCTTGGTTTTACAGAGGCATCCAGGTGCTGATCAAAAGGGATGCATAACTGAATGCAAACAAGTTTCTAGCCCGACCAGTTAGGGTGAAACTGCCACATTCTCTTCTGGGATTGGATGTCTTTGGTACGATGCTGGATGGCGAGAATGTAGCTGCAGCTCCGGCAACAGCGATCGTAGGAGGTGAGGTGAGTTGATTTCTGTGTTACCTGTGTTAGCTGGATAGGAGCAGCAGCGATCACAGTCATTCACAGTTCCCATGGGGGACAGATGAAAGGAGCCTTGAGGCGGCTCCCACATGGCCACACAGTTATACAAAACGTGTATAACTGAACACTTATCTGTGAGGTCAAGTGTCTAAACAAAGGACACACTGGCATATAGATAAGTGGCAACAGGAATCAAAACCCATGACCTCCCGGTTGAAAGATGACCCACTTGATCACTGAACCGCCACCCAAATATGTCAAGATGTCTTTCTTCCAGTAGCTTTTCAGAAATATTCCATGCTGACATAACATGTCAGAGTTACAGTATGTGTAACTCTGTGTCATTCAGGTACACTGGGCCAACACTTTCCGAAAGTACTCCCAGTCAGAAATAAGGATATTGAGAAATTACCACAGACATTTCTTTATTAGATCAATGACAAGGTGAAACAAAAACTAAAAGAAACAGTTAACTGAGCTTCTTCTCAGGAAGTGAATTTCGAGTTTACAGAGGCAGGAGTGTGTTTCATTTTTTGTTATGGAGGTTCTAAAACATTGGGTAATGTGAATGGTGAAGTTATCCCCTGCGGCCCACCTGGTGGTTGCCTGCACCAAGAACCAGGCTCCACCAAACCTGTTCCTGTGTTCTTCTGGGATATCCTTTGCTGTGAAGGATACACACATGTATCCTTCAAAAATGGGCAAACATCTGCTGCATTTGTTGGTCACATATGAAGGAGCCGACCAGTCACGTAACAATTGGGACAGCCCATGGCACAGTGCTGTGATGCATTTTGACGACATCCGGAATTTCTTGCCTTCTTAATGGGGTTGGGACCATCAGTTGTGTTGTGCAGGAGTCAGTTTAAATGTGTCCCCAAAAAACCATCAAGTTCTACAACAAAACTGGCTCACATGAGGACCGCCCTAGGAAAGGAAGACCAGGAGTCACCTCTGCTGCTGAGGATAAGTTCATCCGAGTCACCAGCCTCAGAAAGCAAGTTAACAGCACCTCAGATTAGAGCCCAGATAAATGCCACACAGAGTTCTAGTAGCAGACACATCTCTACATAAACTGTTCAGAGGAGATTGTGGGAATCAGGCCTTTATGGTCAAATAGCTACTAAGAAACCACTACTGAGGAAATGCAACAAGCAGAAGAGATTTGTTTGGGCCAAGAAACACAAGGAATGGACATTAGATGAGTGGAAATCTGTGCTTTGGTCTGATGAGTCCAAATTTGAGATCTTTAGTTCCACCCTCCCATCCAGCTTGCGTTTAGTTGGACCATCATTTATTTTTCAACAGGAGAGTGATTTGACCAAGGAGAGTGATGGAGTGCTGTGCCAGATGACCTGGCCTCCACAGTCATCTGACCTAAACCCAATCGAGATGGTTTGGGATGAGATGGAACTCAGAGTGAAGGCAAAAGGGCCAACATGTGCTCAGCATCTCTGGGAACTCCTTCAATACTGTTGGAAAACCATTTCAGGTGACTATCACTTGAAGCTCACCGAGAGAATGCCATGTGCAAAGCAGTAATCAAAGCAAAGGGTGGCTATTTTGAAGAATCTAAAATATAAATCATGTTTTGAGTTATTTCATACTTTTTTGTTTACTACATAATTTCATATAATTTTCATATGTGTTCATATGTTCATAGTTTCAAGATGGCGCCATGCTAGCGGCCGCTCGATACAGGAGCTCTCGTTGTGTATTTTTAGTTTTTCATGTTACTGTTGTCCTTTTTAAACTTATTATTGAATATTCAAGAGCACCCACTCAGTGCAATCTACGACATGTATTCCGCCACTTTAGTGCGGTTTTTGTGGTTATTCTGCTACTTTTTTCTCCTGTTTGGTGGTGGGACGGACGCGCAGCGGAGGGGGGGCATTATTTACACCCGCGACCAGCTGATCGCGCTGAGGGAACCGGTACTGCTGACAACTACACGGCCCTTCAACAGAAAAAGACGGGGTTGCAGAGCCGGTGCCAAAGTTAAAGCCACGAGGAGGAGGTACAAGCCAGCTGTACCTGCAGTAAACACAGGGAATGTGAGAGCTCTGGGAAATAAGATGGATGAACTATGTGCGCTTGTGAGGACCAGCTGGGTGTTCCGGGAGAGCAGTCTCATGTGTTTCACGGAGACATGGTTGCAATCACACTTCACTGACCACAGCGTTGCGGTACCAGGCTTCAAGACTGTACGGGTGGACAGAGACGCTGAGCGGAGCGGTAAGAAGAGAGGGGGGGAGGGGGGTTGCTGTGTACGTGAATGAGAAGTGGTGCAACCCCGGACACGTCTATGAGAAGAGTGTCTGTCCGGGCTGCACAGACACTCTGTGCAGCCCGGACATTGAACTTTTAGCTGTGGGAATGCACCCATATTATCTCCCCAGAGAATACACCTCCGTGACCGTGCTTGCTGTTTACATCCCTCCTACAGCTGACGCAGCGGTGGCAGTAGACCGCGTTCACTCTGCCGTGTCCAGACTTCAGACACAGCATCCCACTGCCTTAATAATCATCACTGGGGACTTTAACCACACCAACTTGGACTCTGTTTTACCCACCTTCCATCAATATGTGGATTGCCCCACCAGAGACAATAAGACAATAGACCTTTTGCTAATGCCAAGGATGCATACACAGCCACTGCCCTTCCCCCCCTCGGCATGTCTGATCACAACCTGGTCCAGCTGACTCCCAGGTATGTTCCTGCTGTTAAGCAGGAACATCCCTGATTGCCACCCGCTCAGTGAGAAGGAGTACATGTGAAGCTGACATGGCTCTGCAGGACTGCTTTGAGTCTACAGATTGGGACGCACTCTGCATGCCACATGGGGAGGACATCAACTCAATGACAGAGTGCATTACAGATTACATCAAGTTCTGTGAGCACACAGTTCTTCCTGCCCGGTCTGTTAAATGCTACCCAAACAATAAACCCTGGATCACCAAGGACCTGAAGACCCTGCTCAACAAAAAGAAGGAGGCCTTCAGGCGTGGGGACCATGTGGAGCTGAGAAGTGTACAGCGGGACCTGAAGGAGAAGCTGAGGCAGGGCAAAGAAAACTACTGGAGGAAGCTGGAATCCAAACTCCAGCAGAACAACACGAGAGAGTTGTGGTCCGGAATGAAGACCATCACTGGATTTAATGTGAAGGAGAAACCAACAGTGGGCAGCACCGTTGAGAGGGCAAATCAGCTGAACCTCTTCTTCAACAGGTTCAGCTCACAGTCGCCAGCACAGCCCACTGTGGCCTCCTAAACACAGCACACCTCCCTCCCTCCTCCCCTGCCGACAGAGACCTTCTCTGTGACAACCATGCAGGTCATGAAACAGCTGGAGAGACTTCAGCAGAATAAGGCTGCAGGCCCAAATGGTCTTAACCCTGGACTATTGAGGACCTGTGCCTCCCAGCTATCTGCCATTCTGCAGCGACTCTTCAATCTGAGCCTCCAGATGAGATAGATGAGAAAAAAAAAAGTTGTATTGGATGTTCTTTTTCTTTGTCTTCCTTACCTGGATGTGTATGCTGCTGTATCAAAAGAATTTCCCCTCGGGGATGAATAAAAGTACTTCGTATTCGTATTCCTATTAGTTTTGATGCCTTCAGTGAGAATCTACAATGTAAACAGTCATGAAAATAAAGAAAACCATTAAATGAGAAGAATATACTGTAGTTAATATGTTAAGACTTTTAAAGGAAGGACTATTTTTTGTGACTAAAACGACAAATGGCCAGGACATACTTTCAACATCTGCATGTAGGCAGACATCCGCTTGGTATGTGTAACGTAAATTTTATCATTTGCCCAGATTCCATGAGTACATCTCCAGTTTATGCACCAAATGCTCACCACCAAATATACCACAACACTCACTGTGTATATACGCAGGCTAAAAGTCCAGTTTTAGTCAGACTAAGACAACACTGAGCTGTGCATGAAAAACATAGTGACTCTTCATCCACATTGCGAGCAAAATGGCAAAAATGCTTACATGTTTGTTAAACAGGAAGGTTTTTACCGGTACGTTAACATTTAATATTCTGTACAAAAAGTGAAGAACAGCAACATTTGTGCACATTGGTCATGTACAGAGTGAACATTACATGTCCTTATAATTTGTAATAACATTTCATGAGATACACTTGAAAGCAACAATAGATACAACTTATAATGAGCATGCCATTTGTGGCAGAAAGTAACAGAGATGCTCCAGATTTAATTCCAAGAAAAACTCTTCTCCTTCTGGATGTGTACCTAATGTTACCTGTTTGTACCTGTTTTCATGGTACTATTTTGCATTAGTGTTAGGTCTCCTTTGGTTAAAACTGCACAATCCCCACTTAGAATGCCTCAGTTCTTCAGTAAATAGTTCTGTCGTTCACACTGTTTAGAGAGGGAGGCGATGGAGAAGTACAACTCGGAGTCCCTGGCCTCTTGGACCCTTGTCCTCTCCTCTCGGGGTGGGATTCTTTTTTGTCGCTAAGAAGACAAATCACTGAGACCATGCATTGACTATCATGGACTGAATGAAATCACTGTGAAGAAAAAGTATCCTCTGATACTGAACCTCTCATAGATCCATCCTATGAGCCCCTCTCCAAGGCCACCATTTTCACCAAGCTTGACCTGAGGAACACCTACCACCTCATCCCATTAGGGAGGGGGATGAGTGGAAGATGGTGTTCAGTACACCCCGGCACACAATGATTATCTGGTAATGCACTTCGGCTCACTAATGCCCCCGCAGTTTTTCAGAGTATGAATAATGACATCCTTCGTGACATGTTAAACCAGTTTATTTTCGTTTACCTAGATGGCATTTTAATTTTCTCTCACAAATTAAGACAAAATAAGTTGAAAGTTTTTTTGTATGTTTCTTCACATTGCATTACAATAGACCGGTTAAAGTAAACCTACAAATTATCCATTTTAATCCTGTATGGACTGTGTGATGATAGAACTACTGTATATGCTTTGAAGTGTTTGAAGTATTTTGAAGTATTTTATTTGTATAGGGTCAAATCCCAACATACATTATCTCAAGACACTGGACATAGTAAAGTAGAAACCTTTACAATATTACAGAGAGAAGAGAAATCCAACAGTTCACACAACTTCACTTGGACTCATGACAAAGACTTGACTTGTTTCATAGCTGCACATCATGAGATACCTTTATCATCAACATCAACTTCTATCACTTGCACTAAACTTCAAACATGCCTTTGGCACGTATTTTTTAAGTTCCTTTAACCTTTTTTTTTTTAAAAAAAGAAATCTCCTCAGCAATTAATCGTTTCCAGTTTCCTGCATACACTGTAGCAATATCCCAGTCACAGGTGCACCTGGCTTTTAAAGAAAATGACAACAGAATTTGCCCATACGCAAAAACCTGAGTCTGTTAATTTTGATATACAAAAACAAACCAAAAATAATCACATTTGTCACATCAAAGTAAAAATGAGAGTGAAACCTTTTGTTTGTTTGAAACCATGCCTTAACATTACAGACTGTAATATGCAGGGGTGAAAGTAAGCCGGTGAGCCCCTGAGCTATGCCCTATTATAAGATTTACAGCCGTGCTTAGTACTGGTAAGAGTAGAGGATCTATGCTGTCTAAAAAAGCCACATTTAAAATGAGTAATGTGCACTGTTTAAGTAGAAAATGCATCCACAATATGCCATTTGAGACAAGCGTCCGATGAAGAGAATAACTTAAAGTCTACTTGAAATAGTCATGCAGCAATTGATCTGTGGTGCACCTGCATGCATCTGCTGCAGACAGCTCTTTTATTTGCGGTCTGGCAGATTTTGGCAGGGCGTTTGGTTTGGTGTGAAGAATCTCCTTGATAAAAATATGTACCTCTTTTGTGATAATTTGTGTTTATTCCAACATCACAGAGCGCTGCACAGGTGTTTTCTGTCAGACAGACGATTGTCATGACTTAAATGTTCCCTATCCGCGCATATTAGGCTACCATGAAGGGATGGGCTGCAGTCATACTCGAGTTCAAATAAACGAGGATTTCCCATTACAAATTGTATTACAGTAGGGCCTGGGCTTAAAAAAGAAGGCTAAAAGTTACCAATTGTCTTTATTAGGCCCACTTAAATATTAAAGTTTTTTTTACAGGAGTGGCTGAAGAGATATATATAAAAAAAGGTGATATAGGCTCGATCAGGGGTTCTCAAAGTTTTAACGGGTGAGGGCCAATTTAGCGACCCGACATTGAACTGAGGGCCACCAAAGGGGTGGGGGGAGAAAAAGAAAAAAAAAACAAACTGAAAAATAAATTCCATTTGTAATAATTTTAATGACCAGATTTTAATGACAGTTTACATTATTGCAATAAACACATTTTAATTTATAACTGAGGTTAAATATGGCAAAACATGTGAAAATCTTACAAAAATTGGCATTTTACAGATTTAAAAAATGTTATCAGATGTTATCGCGGGCCACCAGAAATGTTTTTGCAGGCCGCCATTGGCCCCCGGGCCGCACTTTGAGAACCCCTGGGCTAGATTAGTATACAGTGTCATGCTTCACGTCGGGTCTAAGTTGTGTTTCCTGCTTTTATTTTGATAGGTCTTGTTTCTGCTTCCTGGGAGATTGCTTTTAGTTTTACTTTCAGGCACTGGCTGGCAGGTGAGGCAGAGTCCCCAATCAGCACGGCTGTTCTTCATTACTCATCAGATGACTTCCTACTTATACCCTGGTTTCCTGCTTCCTGATGTCAGTGCGTCTTACTCTGTTGAACTGTTACTCCTGAGCTCCGCCTGGCCAGCCGGCCAGCTTCAGCACCTTTTGTTTCGTCCCCCAGGACTGGTCTTTTGTTAATCCCTTTTGTAATAAATCTTGTTACCTTTTTTCAATTCCGTTTTCGTTTTTTAGTCCATTCCCTTAGTTTATTTTTTGTACTTGCTACAATTCATGACATACAGACACGAAATGAAAGCTACTTTAACCCCTGGTAATATGGTTATGATGTGTTTTGACAAATGACACTAAAGGTCAGTTGGACACGGCAATTTCAAGCCACATGAATGCAGAAATAAAGCAGAGGTGCACACTGAGCGGGCATTGTCTAATCTAAAGGTTACGATCACTTTACATGGGTTTTCTGGGAGAAAATCACTGGGATAATTTTAACAACAGTGAATTTAATTTAACTTGATACTTTATTTGAACGTGGGGCATTTTAAAATATATGATCTTCCTTGCAAATTCACTCTCTTAACATGTAAGTTCCCATCCTGTTTACAAAATACTAAATGTAACAAATCACATCCTCATTTATGCAGTTGTTACACAATGTCATAAATTCATGAAAAACTCAAAAAATAATGAAATAATTATAATAATAATATAATAATAATAATTATTTATAAAACCTTTTCTGCAGAAAATCAAGCTTGTATGTCTTTGAAGTGAATGCAAAACTCTTCTTCCAGCTTACCTCCTCCATTCTTATAGCACAGGTAAGGGAATCTCCGCACATTGCCCAGACCCACAACGTTTCCTGCTATAACCGGAATACATTCTCTCTTTTTTCCCCACTGTTCTCTCTTTTCCACAGTGTTCTGCATGTCTGTGTCCAGTTCTCTCTGTCTGTCTCTCTCCTGTCAGTACAAACCAGATTCAACAGTAAGAGTACTTGCAAAATAAAAAAATTGGAATGTGCTACTCACTCAGTAATTACTGCTTTATCGTCCACATGAAAGTCGCAAAGGGGGAGACATGATTTCTGAAATAATGTTTTTTGCATATGTTTCCCTGTGTCCTTTTTGTTGTTCTCAGATTATATACACTGCTCAAAAAAATAAAGGGAACACTAAAATAACACATCCTAGATCTGAATGAATGAAATATTCTCATTAAATACTTTGTTCTTTAGTTGAATGTGCACAAGAGCATGTGAAATTGATTGTCAATCAGTGTTGCTTCCTAAGTGGACAGTTTGGTTACATTGTGTTGTTTAAGTGTTCCCTTTATTTTTTGAGCAGTATAGTTTTGAGCTGTTAACATTGGCTTTGCCATGTGGCTTTTTAAAGCAACAGACATCTCTCCTATTTCACAATACAGATCCTGTTCCTGTTTCAAAATAAAAACACATAAAAGGTTTCAGTTTCCTTATTTAATTCCCTTTTTTATTGTGAGATGGTATATAAGCTTATGTCCAGCCACTTCATATTCATATTTAACTTCACTTCATATTTAACAGTCCTCGCTTTTATTTAAGTTCACAGAAGTATCTAGACCAATTTTTCGGAAACTTTTTTAAAAATAATTTAGAAAATAAATAATAAAAGGCTACTTTGCAAAATGTAGCAAAAGGAATATGCACTGGTGTGAATGACCAAGCTGTACAAAAAGTGTCACAAAGTGTCATGCACTGCACACGCAGGCTGTGTGAAACCAGCCTTACTTGTTTGAGTTAAAATTGCAGGATTGTTGCAGGATTGGAGTGAGACAACTTTGTATTAACACTGTTTAAAGAATGTGTTCCAGCTAGATTCTACTGGTATGTACATGGCCTTAGGGGAAAACCCAGTGTCTGTCTACCTTCTTTGAGAACTAATGTCAAAAATCATAACACAGTTTAAATTGTTTTGAAAAATTGTTTAGTTTTGCTGTGAGACAAAATGAGTGCGCATATGTAGAAGTCATAGGTGTTTTTATTCAGTGTGCTCCTCTTGTGTCTGTCATTATGAATCAATCAATGATGAGTTGTCAAGAAAACAAACAAAACAAAGGCAATGGGGTTAGAACCACATTTCCCACATTCAAGAAAAGAACTGTCTACTTTTCCAAAGACAAATGCTTGTCTTTCATAACAACATAACTTTATATCCCCCAACATCAAGTGAAACAGCTTTTATGTACAACTGAAACTGAAGAGATTCAATTATACAAAACTTGACACAAAGAATATTAACTTATATAGGTCAGTGGAGATTTTCTCCATAACAAAAGTGATTCTACCATTCAACAGGACAGATAATTACAAAAATATCAGCACATCTATGTCCAGCACTTCCACTGGCATGTAGATAAGTGCCAACCAGAATCAAACTCATGATCCCCCTGATTGAAAGATGACCCTCTTGATCACTGAACCGCCACCCTAATATGTCAAGATGCCTTTCTTCCAGTAGGCTTTCAGAAATACTCCATACTGACTCACACCATGTTAGAGTTACAGTATTTGTTCATTGGTGTCAGCTCTGTTTCAGCCTCCAGAACTAGTTTTTTTGGCTTGGTAACATCAGGTTCTGCAACAGGAAGCCACAGGAGCAACAGACGCTGTTGAGGACAAAATAAAAATTACGCAAACATAAAGTGGGTTTTATTATTTAAATATATTAGATTGATTTGAAAAATGATAATTAAGTAAAGCAGAACCAAAACATAAGCAGGATATTGCTGATGATGACCTTACTTGTTTGAGGGGGCCCTTGGTGAGGCAGATTTTGCCAATGGCCCAAATGGGTACTAAAACGACAGAGGACAATGCAGTGACCCAGCCCACATAGTAGGCCCAGTCTGGGTACACATAGTCCCCATATGTTAGGGGTTGATAATCCAGAAAGGAGTTAATGAAGCAAACCTGAAAAGAATAACACGGAAATGTTAAATACACAAATCTGCAGCAATTAACACTTTCAATAAGCCTCTTTTATCATAATGATCTCTGCATTATTTGGTGAGTAATTCACAACTAATGACCAAACATAAACACCACATGTCACAGTTTTTAAAGACAGTGGCAAATTCCCAGAGGGAGTCATATGAGTTCATTTTGAGAGTGTTGGCACCTCTTCATTGATACACCTTGAGCCAACCTTTATATCAAGTCTAAGGCCTAAGAAATTAGGACATTCTAATCATTCTTAGAATGATTGAGGGAAATGTTCTTCTCTAATGGGTTGTAACAGGGGTGTGTCCCTTTAATTGCTCTTGCTCATCAGCCTGTCACACCCAGCAGGCTGTAAAAAAAGGTGGTTGTCTCTGAGCTCTTCCCTGATGCCAAATGCATGCCATGCTTTCTGTCCATCCCGTTTCCTTGTTGCAGGTCTATCTAATGTGGGTTTCCCTGCTACAAAGGTGCTCCTGTTGAAGCTGTTGGAGCTCTTGGAGCTGAGAGCCTACTGTAAGATGGTTGAGGCTGGTACATTTGGGTGATGATTTCTCTCTCTTGTGTGCTGTGTCTACCTGCGTTCACACTTGATTCTTGCCTGTGTGTATGCATGACTCCTTTGGGATCTGCCCCCTCCATAGCCCTAAGCCTTTAAGCCACTGCATTGTGTTTTATTGATTCATTCTATATTTTCATATTGTGAATAATGATTATTGTTGAATGGAACTACATAGAAAGCCTGGAGAGGTGGAGGTCTGCACAGGAAAGAATGGAGGTTATGAGGAGCGAGACAGAAAATCTGTCTGTGAATGAGAGTGAGACAGTGAAGATGCAAGGTGTAGATGTGTCTGTCCCCCATTTTCCTCTCACCCCAACTGGTCGAGGCAGATGACCGCACATCTTTGAGTCTGGTTCTGTCAGAGATTTCTTCCTGTTAAAAGGGAGTTTTTTCTCTCCACTGATGCCTAGTGCTTGCTCATTGTGTGAACTGTTGGGTTTCTTTTCTCTCTGTAATATTGTAAATGTTTTGGCCTTATGTACAGTGCCTTGAGATAATGTATGTTGTGATTTGGCGCTATACAAATAAAATTGAATTGAATTGAATAGAATTTGTGTTAGGGTCAGTTTCTGGACCCAAGAGCAGGCAGCCATAATTACAGTAAATTTAATTGTTTCTAACACATGTAATTATCCCTCATTTAACATTAAAAGGCCGAAGAAATAAACCAGATATTATTGGACTGGATCATAAACAGTAGAGATTTTATTTTAGAGTGTATTTACAGTGTATTGTAATTTAAGAAGCACAAACTTCTAAAAAGAAAATTTTTCATGAGTTGTCACAGTCTACTCCCCTTTCGCCTGCCTCTCAGTAATTTTCCATTCCCTCTCCACTCACCTGCCAGCCACGCCCCCCCTCATCAGACCTACTCCCCTCACCTGCTTGACACACCTGCTTCCCATCACCAATCAAGCTAGGATTTAAGCTCTCCCTGCTCACTCACTCTCTGCCAGATTGTTCTATATGCTCACGCAAGACTTTCCAGCACTCTTCTCCGGACTGATCTCCCGCTGCCGACTCTGCCTGCCTTGGACTAACCTGTTTGCTGTACTCCCAGTAACCGACCCTGCCTTCCGTCTTCGACCACGAGCTTCTGATCCCTCTGGATTCTGCCAGCTGGTGTCGGCCCAGCTACTGGTGGCTTGCTCCTGGTACGTCTGCCTCAACTCCTGCCTACCTGCTTGCTGGACTGGTGTTCCCAGCCTAATCCCCCGGACTTTCCCTGTGCCCAGAGAGACTGTTTCCTGCGTGTGCTGCATTTGGGTTCTAATTACACCCGTTACATGAGTCCAGAGAAACAACTTGTGTGCAGCTCTATATGTCAGTGTCCGGCTTCCTGTCTTTTATTTTTACTAACCTGCACTTCCTTTTGCAGCACCTTTTGTTTTTTCAGGAGATGGAGCCATCCTAGTTATAAGCCCTGGGTTTCGCAGCAGCGGGTGTCAGCGTGTCTCGTTTTGCCACGCAGTAACAACTGTCACTTCTTGTGAGATCGTTCAAGCTCTTTTTACTGCTTGTGTCCTTTTTACATTGTTTTTGTAATTCCTCGTCTCCTTTTTCCCACAGTGTCCCCATGTGGAGATCTCCCGCCCAACTAGCCAGTCAGTCTCTTTGTCCTTACTTTGTTACCTACTCCTGTGGATTTTTAGTTGTTATTTTTTTGTTAATAAATACTTTAACCTTCCCTGGATACTATGTTCCGCTTATTTTTGGGGTTCATTCACAACTTTAAATCTAATCATCACATATATCTGTAGGGCTGGCTGATATGTTTTATAAATAATAAAACATATCACCCAGCAATACAGATATATACACAGTATATATAGTATATAAATTGAATGACAAAAAATATCATGATGAGATGCATATCCCATATTGCCCAGCTCTATTTTAAAATAATTTTAGGTAATACAGAAATGTCCACAAATTTGCCATTTTTAAAAAGAAGGATCCCATGTAAAAAGGTTTGGGAAAAACAAAATTACATGATACTGAAGTAAAAGTGGTTTCTTTCCTTAAACTTCTCTCAGTAAAGTATTTTTTTTCTTCAGGGATCTGATGTTGCCTTTATGTATACATTTGTAATTCAATGCCCATTAGTGGCTGCAGCAGGTCACTACCTCTAGAAGCCTCCTTCCCTTCAAAATGCTGTCTGCATGTTACTGTCATGTTTATTTGACTGTATTTCAGTGACATGTTGCAGTTTCTCCAACAGACTGAAGAGTAGCTTATTTTTGAGAACAAAACCTGTGATAAATGACTTTGAGAATGAGTTGAGGGACTCTCTTTAGCCATCGGTTGCATTTGTTTTCTGTGTTTTGTTTCAGATTTGAGTAGCTGGTCAAACTGTAACTCACCGTACAGATCAGAGGGGTGATGTACCGCCAGCACACTTTAAAAAGAACACACGGCCTTTGACCTGTCATATCTTCAACTGCATCGCACATCCGGTCAGCCCCTGAATGATAAATATACTGTAGTAAATGTTAAGACTTTCAAAGGAAGGACTGTTTTGTTGTGACTAAAACGACAAATTGCCAGGACATACTTTCAACATCTCCATATAGGCAGACATCCGTACTGGAGTACACCTCCAGTTTATGCACCAAATGCTCACCACCAAATATATCACAACACTCGTTGCATTTATATGCATGTTAAAAGTTCAGTTTTAGTTGGACTAAGACAACAGTTCAATTTTCTGGGTGTCATGTAAAAAATGTTTATCTGAGTAAAATCAAACTATTCTCAGGTGGACTGACATACTGAGATAATTTGATTCAAAATCGAATTACTCCTGCATGTATACACTTAAATGAACTGTAGTCTGAATTTGAGTCTGCACATTCACCAAACTTTCCTCCCCGTTTTTGACCTGGACGTAGAAGGAGACAACGCATAAACTGCAGTACTGTTGCCGACCACCATAGCATCGGTGAGACAAAAGCTGCGGAAAAGAACCACTCATGGACTGAAGAAGAGATGACCTTGGGCAGCTTACGGAACTAGAAGTTCCACTTGTCTGTGAAGTAAAAGGTCAACAGGAAAGTGACTCATTAGCACTAGCTTCTAGCGAGACACAGTTTGCAAGTTCTAGGGGAGTACTGATTTTGCACAGAGCCACACATAGTGGCGGAGTCAGACGTACGCAACCAATAAATCTAATTTGTCTCTATACTCAAACTTGGCAAGTTGTCCCATTGCCTTACTCAGTCTAGCTACAGCCGCAGGTCAAGTGAGGAAGTTCTTTACAGGTGCGTTAACATTTAATATTTTGTACAAAAAGTGATGAACAGCAACGTTCGCGCAAATTGGTCATGCATAGAATGACCTTTACATGTCTTCAAAATTTGTAATTACATTACATTAGAAAGTAGTTTAAAGCCCCAAAGTGACAGAGATACTCCAGATTTATTTCCTAGGAAAAGCTCTTCTCCTTCTGCAGTCTGAGTAGTGGAGAAGGGTGTAGGTAAGGATGTGTGCTTTCTAGGGGAGTACTGATTTCTCTTACCAAAAGCCCAACCAACAGCCACACACTGGATCAGAGACACAAATAACAAACATGCTCCACTGCAACCATAGTAATCAATAAGCTGGAACAGGTAGACTCCTCCCTGGACAACAGACAACAGAGACACAGTACAGAATTTCCTCAAATATGAAGACTTGTTTAACTGTATTTGAGTGAGATCACATCTTTGTGTAATACCTGCGTGGTCAGTGGAATCTCTATGATGAAAAAGACAGAGCAGAAAATGAGCAGGAATATTTCTCTGCGCCAAGGTCTTTGTAACGTTCCTGGGAATATGTCAGTCACTGATGATATTATCGTTTCCAAACCTGTAAACTAACCCATGGAAAAAGACAGAAAGGAGAATAAATTCAAGACATTGCATCAAAATGTGCATAAAGATGAGTCTGGTGGAATCAGCTCGATTGTTGCTGCAGCACCTGGTCGCAGAGACTGGTTAAATGTACAATTCTGTCTGAGGCCACACACAAGGACAACATCGGAAAACAGTACCATGCTAAACGGATGCAAACCCACATGGACGTGGCTCCATGGTTTGAGTTGAATACAAATGCACATGGCCAGAAGGAGGGGAGTGTAGCAGTGAGTTTTTACAACGGCAAGGATAAAGTGGTAGGCAATGGATAGATGGATATTCACAGTGGGTGTCATTAAGATAAGTACTCTAAAACTGTAGTGGGAGCTCTGTTGAGGAAACATGCAAAAAAAGCAACAAGACTTGCAAAGATCTGCTTCAAAGGATTATATACATTGTGTACTCACCAGCCATACCACTGATGTGATATTTTGGCCAACCATCAACAATTAGTCAAAACATTTTACAAAAATCAAGTGAAAAAAATATGATTTTCTGAACAATTTTGTGTCAGTCCATCTATGTTCTTATCAGACGTGAACTCTGCTGTTGTGAATGTGTCTCAACCAAACTGCATTTGTAAATGGCAAACTCTGGGTTTTGAGTTAGAGATTTAAGTCCAAAAATTTTTCCAGAATTTGCCGTTTACAAACACAGTGGGACATTGTCTGGGTGAGATACATTCTTATTAGCTGCAGAGTCTCCAGAGTTCAATACACGTTTGAAAACAGCTTATGAACACAGCAAATTGAGAAGAGTTATATTTCTGGTGTTGGTGAAATCTAAGCAAAAGCAGAGTTAATTCCACTCTGAATAGAGTCAAATCCTTTATATGTAACTCTAAGTTAATAGTTGGATTCAACAACAAATAGTTGGATTCAAAACAAAGTATCAAAATGAAGTGTCTTCAAATCAAATCTGTAAGTGTTATTGTAGTAATAACATCAACTCTAAACTATTTAACTCTTAACTCCAAACGGGGATGTGACACTTCAGGTGTAAATCTTACCCCGCCCCCACGTTTTGGAAATATGATCCATCACTAATGTCTTTGTATATCCCTGTTTTACTGTGTTTGTCTTGCAAGAAGCACTCTCACTGTTTTTGAAAATAGACTTCAGTGTGCCTAAAATTGGTACATACATGTACTTGTCTGTAACAGGAATCTGACTATAGACACCGGTAGTTCTGTCTCTTTGTGTATCCAATCTCACACCAAGGAAACAAATTATTTTGGCTCAACCATTTCCCATTTTTCATCATAATGTTTATGTCTCTTTGTCTTTGTGTTTAATGTTGAAAAAGGATTATCTAATTTATTTAAACTATGCTCTATTTTCTTATAAATTTCTGACTCCTTAGTTTCAGGGGAAAAAATTTGTAGAACTGCTTCTCGTGCTTGACTTTGAACATCATTGACAACTTCCTCCATTGAACAAACTATTGTTTGGACCACACTTTCAGAAAGACCAGAAGTTTGGAAGTGTGCAACAATAAAACTGCACATTCTATCAAGTGGGTTCTGTGTTAGAACAGGGGGAACCTGCAGTATAGATGCAGAGGTTGATGGCTGATCACTTGTAAATTCAACCTCAAAATGTCTTTGCATGTCTGCTTCCTGGTTAGTATCAACCTGTTCATCATGGGAATAACTATGAACGGTATTAAGGTGCTTTCTGAAGCCATTATATGTAAAAAAGTCGAAGGGCATCCTTGCTCTCCACACTTAAACGCAAGTATTTTGCTGGATATAAACTGTGTTGAAACATTAAATGTTGGCAAAGAAGTGAACAAGTGAACAGGCACTTCTTCAGAACCACCAGAAGAGCTCCCACTCCAACACTCAACTGACATGGAGGAACAGGGATGAACACTCTACACAACCTGTTTCACAAAACACATGGATTAAGAATCTATCTGACCGGGTGCTCACACAGCCAGAGAAGGATGTCCTGAGCAAAGGACTGAATTTTGCAGTGACGCCTAAAGAAGTGCCTGTTGTGGACCTCATCACAGCAACCGAATCAGCCATTTGGAAGAACAAACTACCTAACACAGAAGCAGAACATCTCAGAATGAAAATTTCAGCAGCCCTTGCAAGTGCTAAAGCACCACCTTCCAAGCTCACCCCTCAAGAAAGGAATGCCCTGGCGTCTCTGCAGAAGGACCAGGACATCACCATTTTGCCAGCAGACAAAGGGAGGTGCACAGTAGTTCTCAACACAACGGATTACCACACCAAGATGGTCAGTCTCCTGGGTGACTCTGTCACCTATGAGCCTTTAAAACGGGACCCCACCAGCAGATATAAGAAGAGGGTCATTGACTATCTATCACAACTGGAGAAAGACAAGATCATCAATGTACCGCTTTACCGCCGACTGTACCCTGGGGAATCAATTCCATGCATCTATGGACTCCCCAAGATCCACAAGGAAGGAGCCCCACTCAGACCCATTGTAAGCAGCATCAACTCTGTCACTTATAACATTGTAAAACACCTCGCTACCATCCTGGCACCTCTGGTAGGTAATACTGGTGACCATATCAGGAACTCACAGGATTTTGCTAAAAAGATCAAGGATTTGAGACTCGAGGCAGATGAAACCCTGGTTTCCTATGATGTCACCTCCCTCTTCACTTGCATTCCCACCACAGAAGCTGTAGAAACTGTAAGGAGGAGACTGGTGCAAGACCACATGTTACACGAGCGGACCAACCTTTCTCCGGAACAGTTATGTTCACTGCTGGACCTCTGTCTTAACACCACCTACTTCCAATATAGGGAATGTTACTATAGGCAGAAACATGGTTGTGCCATGGGCTCACCTGTGTCTCCCATAGTGGCCAACTTATACATGGAAGAAGTAGAGAGGAACGCTCTGGACACTTTCCAAGGATCCCCTCCAAGCCATTGGTTCAGATATGTAGATGACACATGGGTAAAAATCAAGAAGCAGGAGGTCGACCCCTTCACTGAGCATATCAACAAC